>BSBK01011843.1:20000-137160 GCA_027943335.1 Chamaecyparis obtusa
ATAAATTGATTTGCTTAGTAATGGAATTTAGTTCGAGATGTAATTATAGTTTTGTTAGTGATTATTTAATAAATTAATTTTGTGTAATGGTACTTTACAAATTAGTTTATTATTAATAAATTCTTATGAATGTTTTTCCTTCTACAATTATGGGTTAGGAAGGGAATATTTTATGTCATCCTTTTAGGATTGTTACCACAGGTGGGGTTAGGGTTAATGTGTTTATGTTTGTTTTACCTTGCATACTTCTGAGGCACTCAATTTTGTTATAACCCAACCTTATGGAAGCTTTGATTTTATCATGATGGGAAATGTTTATGTATGTTCCTATTATACTTTGGATGTTTATGATTCATAATGATATTTGAGATATGTTTTGAGATTTATTAACTTAGGGTAGGTTATCTAGGTGTTAAAGGGGAAGTGGCTTGCTTTGGAGGTGTCGGAGCCCAGAAGTGGCTACCTGGATATCCTTAGTAGGTTAATTTTAAAATAAGTGATCTAATATAATATATTAAATGGGGTTTTAAAATAAACTAATAAGATTATGGATTCCTAGCCCATGCCTTGAGTGCTAGTATAGGCTAAGGATAGGAGCAGGAAAAGATGTTTCCCGTCTAATAGTGGCGGTGAGTTCTGGCATGATCAGTTATCATTGTCTACATGAGAGGATTTCAAGTTATGCAAATGATCACACTTGGGAGTCAAAGTCAATGAGATCATTCCAAGGGGTTGACATATGTGATGACAACTTCCCTGATTTCATCTTAGGTTATCCTACGTGTGTTGGATGCCTCAGGCTTAGTATGTCTACCTTTGAGTCATTGAGTGTACCCTTAAGATAGGAACTTATAGAACACTTTCTTATTTTACCAGATGATTGATTGTGGTATTTTTATCTGAGTAGGGTCTGATGTTATCTCCTCAGCACGGTGGGAGTGGAACTACAGGTTTCCAAGAGGTCGAGAGGTAGTGATTCTTTTACCATTTGAGACTCTGATGCTCCTGTACCAATGTTGGATGAACCTTCTTGTAGTTGCTTCTTATCCTATCTTCTTGGGAGACTTATTCCTATTTTTTTCTTTATTTGTACTTTGTACTAAGTTGTATTTATATACCCTGTGACTTGTGTCGTAGATGTGGTTTATCATGTATACTTCATGGATCAAATGTATTTATTTATTCCTTGATATGATGTACTATATAGAATATTTAGATTATTATTGTACTTAATAGATTAAATTGAATTTACATAATTCTATGTCAAGGAACCCTTGAGAATTGTAATTTATAATTGAGATTGTGCATATAGGTATATATGGAATTTATGGTTGTACTTTCTCTTTGTTTTTCAATATTGTTTGTAAATTCTTAAGGAAAAAAATTATTTTGTAACTTAGTAACATGTTTTAGGTTAATATCGCATGGGTTCCCTGGTGGGGCATTACAATCCTTTAGGATCACTATACTAACATCTAAGTGATAAGGAGAAAAAAACTTTATCAAAATGCACCCATTCTCCTTTGGTTATCACAAAACTAGGGATAATAGTGTAATCGGGGAAAATTATGCCTTTACTTCTTCCAAATAGCTCCCTCTCTTGAATACAACCAATTTTCAAAATAAATTCTATAAATCCTAACCTCAATGGCACATTATAGGGTAACACATGTGGTTTACCATCCAAGTCAAAAACTCTTAGAACTGTGATACCAGAATAGGGAATTGCATCACCCCAATTGTGCACAATCTTCAAATTCAAGGACCCTCTCCTTGGGCCTTAAGAAATCATGGAGCTGGCATTGGGATCCTAGGAGGATTAACTATTAGCCTAGATCTTAATCTTGATGAAAATTAGTTATCAAACAGTACAAAACTATCTCCCTCTCTATTCCGTGACATAATTATGCTTCAAACCTGCACTGACATCTCTTCTCCATCAACTGTTCTTATTAAATTCATTGACTACCCAAACAAACCAACATTCTTTTACAGAAACATGTCCATCAACAAAGAAAACTAGAAGAAATTTGATTTATATCATCCTTCTTGATTTCTTGTAATTCTTTGTGTTGTGGTCCCACAACCACGCTCCCCTCTTTGCCTCTTGGCTTTAGGGGCCCCCCTTCTTTTTAGCTTTGTCCCTAGGCTTTTTGTCTGTCTGTCTCTTTTTATTTTTTAGGTTTTCCTTAGTTTTTTGGCTATGTCACACTTTCGCACTTTTAGAGGTCTAAAAGTGCGAAAGGTCCGAAGTAGCGAAAGACTGGAGGGGCGAGAAATCTTGCCTTGGCATTTCTGGACCCATGCGGATTTCAAAATTTTCAACCGTCTGAAAAGTCAAGAGGTATGACTCCCCAAAAGGGAGTCAGCCTTTTGGCATTTTGAAGGTCAAATACCCCCGAAAGGTCGATCGGCGGGGGGCTGACATCACCCGCTGATTTTTGACCCTCACTTGTTCGCCTTCCTGTCTGACATTTTTGGAGCTCCTCGTGTGTTGTTTGTTCCTGTTTCTCATTTTGGTCTCACCTGTTGGTCTTCATCTTCTAGCTTTTCCAAGTTGGTTGCCTTCTTGTCCTCTCTTGCTTTTCTTATTTTTTCACTTTGTTTTTCAGTCTTTAGTTAGGGTTTTCATCATTTTGTCAGTCTAGGTTAGGGTTTTCAGTCTTAGCTTTGCTAGGTTTAGGGTTATGTCATTTTTTCTCACCATGGGGGTGGTGAGGTTGTCCCCTCTGACCCCCATGGCCCAAGTTTGTGGTCAAACTCGATTGTCAGACTCATTTTTGAGTTTGGTGCCCAAGCCCTAGTTTCGACCACAGAAGTTTGAACCTTCACGATCTGAAACTCTTAAACCCTCTCCCGGTGAAAATCTTCTAAGTGCTCTTTTGTCAGTGTTTTTATGTTGTCACACACCAAAGAAACCCATCACCTGATTCACCGAAGCCGCGGTCCAAAATTCAAGCTGTCTCCAAGCTAAATCACCTACGTGCTAGTTTAGGTGTTTTGGTGTTTTCGCACACTGAAACATACCTTGCTCCAATTTTTTGAAGCTGATACTGGAGACCAAAACACTTTGCAAAGCTCACACCAAGTCTCTCTCTTGGCATTTCAGAGGTTTCAGCCTTCAAAACTTTTTATCATTCGATTCGTTGAAAGACCGAAAAGGGGGTATCAACGCATTTTAGAACTCAAGCCTTCTTTTCGCATTGTTGGCCCTTTCAGCCTTTTGGAGGTCTTGCACCCCCAAAGGTCTGAAAGGCTGAAAGTCTCTTTCAAAGCTCTTTCAAGCACTAATCTACCAGATTATTTTAATTTCTGAGTCTTTTCTCTCTTCTATGAATTCATGATTACTGATTCATTCCTTTGGCTCTTTGCAGAAATGGCAGAGAAAGTTATGTCCCTAGTGATGAAGTATCAATTCAAAGGTTACCATCCACCTTCGAAAGTGACCAACCTGCATGCAGATATCACAGACACTGATATTGGTTGTGTGAGTTGGAATGACTACTTAGTGAAGTGTGCCCAACCAATGGGAAGGTTTGAAGATTGCACCTCATTGGTGCACTATTCCTTAGTAAATGCAATAGGACATCCAGTATCCATCTTGTCTTTGGACTTGATCAACACTTTGGCTGGCCATTACGTACTTGAGGAAGAGAATGGTGAAGAACAGTGTAGGCAAAGTGGTTATAGACCTCAGACTAGACAACATTGAGGATGTCTTCCACCTACCCAAAGGGGTCAAAAAATTCTATAACTTTCATATCAATAAGGGGATGGAGTTTTACAACAAGGATGTGTCATGGGCTCATGGCATAGTAAATAATGAATACCTCATGCAACCCATGCCCAAGAACAAGTTGTATCTAATTGATATGTGGAGGGGCTATATGCAGGAAGACATCCAAGTAGCTATCACAATGATCAGTTGGGTATATGGGTTACCCAAGTCTATTCAGTTGGAGCCCTGGATGATCCTACTCATTTAGAAGATAAGGGAGAGACATGCAAGGTTCGACTAGGCCACCATCCTGAGTGACACTCTAGATGAGTAGCTGATTAGAGTAAAAACTGATCCTCACTTCTACATGACATCTTATGTTGTGTACCTACTGGCTGCCAAGGTAGTGTACCCAGGATTAACAAAGATTGGTGTTATGGGGGACTTGAACACATGGCCATTCACTATGTACCCACAATTGGTCAGAAAGGAATATTACACACACAACAATCTTGATTTCTGGATTGTTAATGATGCATTTGTCTTTGCTATCATATGCTCCATAGAAGGATATTAAGCCAAGAGAATGTCTACCGAAGCTACAGCAAAAGTGAAGGCCCTCAAGGTATTCTATATTCAATTCAGAACCTTCACATACATTCGGGTGGCAGGATGCACCCTAACACCTAAGAAGTTACCCAGGTATCCTTCTGATAGAGTGGTCCTCTTGGAGATAGCAAGGCAATTTTTGAATGCTCATGATCACATCCGGCACAAGAAGAAACATTGCTGGGATTTCCCAATTTCTATAGGCCCCCACTATGTTGTTGGTAAAATGGTCAGCACTCCCCTCAGGATTCGTGACATGGCTTAACCACCTCCTGTGTCTTCTATAAGTCTAGTGGTTGTATCAGGCATTAACAAGTCGATCTTTTGGTGCAATGATAGTCACTACATGTAACAAGTGGTATCAAAGCTTGGTCACAGGTTTGAATCACCTTGGGTAACGCTGAGGGGGAGATTGTTGGTAAAATGGTCAGCACTCCCCTCAGGATTCGTGACATGGCTTAACCACCTCCTATGCCTTCTATAAGTCTAGTGGTTTTATCAAGCATTAGCACGTTGATCTTTTGGTGCAACAACAAATACTACTTATAACATGTGTACCAAACATGAAGATCTGCAAGTCTCTTATTTTTGAATGGGAAGAATTCCCGCTGCCAACATACAACTTGATAAGAGCTCATTTCGATCCTACTGGTACTTTCAGCCACATAATGGGAAGATATTATGTACATGAGCCACACATCAAAGATCATTGGATGAACTGTGTCGATGATTATGAAGTCAAAATCCGTGACTATTTCTGGATGAGTTTGGAGCTAGCACAGACTGCTTTGTCACTGAAAATCCCTCAGAAGGTGAAAGTTGAGGACTCTGAGGATATCCTAGATCAAATCTATAATCAGGACAAAGTATATATAAGGGCTATTTTGAATGCAGAGGTGGATAGAGATGAAAATGATGATATTGACTTCAAAGCAAGGCACGTTATCAAAGTCACAAAAGCATGGATCACCCATCCGTTTCATATGTAGCCTATGCCAATGAAGCAATTATCGGAGCAGCCCTCCAAAGAGAAGAAGAAGAAAGGAGAGAAAGTTCTGAAACCATAGTTTAAAGAAGTTGTGCCCCTAACACCAGAGATGGTGTACAAGCATGAGCACCCAACAGCATATGGTATGGCTACTCATTCAAAGAAAGTAAAGACCAAAATGACAGGGAGCATAGTGCCTCCAAATGTGCCTTCTTCCAGTGGTCACAAGTCTCCTATTGCAGCAAAGAAAACCAAGTTTAAGATAATAGGACCTAAGACGACTAGCATAATCAAAGGGAATGTCTACAAAAGAAAGAAGGGCTCAATGCCTACTCAAATGGACACCCTGTTAGAGGATGATGAGGATGAACTAGATCAGATACCCCTTAGTAGAAGAACAAGGTCTATGGGATCCATGAAGAAGAGAAGAATAATGGAAGATGATTCAGAAGGTGCTGAAGGGGGAACCCGTAAATCTAGATTATTTAGGGGATGATGAATTTGACATTGTAGACTTCGAGGGGCTACACAGTTTTAAAGAGTTTAAACAACAGGTTCCTACCTAGTTCACATGTTCTCTTGATAAAATGGAAGAGGAAGTCCCACAAAAACCCCAAGAGCAAGTTGAGGAGGAGACAACTGAAGTGCAAAAGGAAATAATAGAGACATGAAGTGACTCTTCCATTGGTGTCACTTCTAAAGAAGATGTAGTTGCACAAGTCCCCTTGGTTTTACACATAGTTGCACCTCTGCCTATGCATCCAACTCCACCTTCACCTCCACATTCAACACCACCTACCACTCCACTTCCTACTCCAGTCCAAACCACTCTGCTACCTCAACAGCCTCCACCATTTCATGCTCCCATGCCAACTCTACCTCCCCCTCAAATGCCTTCACCCACTCCCTTTGTTGCCCCTACTCCACCTCTTGTCCAAGATGAAGCAGTGCCCTAGAGTTCTCAAGAGCCTAAGAAAGTAACAGAGGTAGTTGGTGAAGAGATGGGAGAAGTACATGCGGGATCAAAGGAGCTAGTTGATAAAGAAGATCCACTAAATATAGAAGAGCCACCGGCTGAGGAGGAGAAACAAGTTGTTGAGGAAGAGCAGACAGGTGAAGGAGAATAGCTAGGTGAAGAAGAGGAACAAACACATGAGGAGGGAAAGTAGAATGTAATGGAAGAATGAGAGACAGAAGGAGAAGGAGAGGAAGGTCATGAAGAAATGGAAATGGAATACCAAGCTACTACCTCAACTCTCTTAGCTCCCTACAGGCCCCTCAATGCTTTCTCCAAGCCCATTTGGCTCACCAAGGAGATCCAACCAAGGACAAGGGTATACATTGATGATGAGGCATACATGGCAGCTTTTGGGCAAGCATTCCATCAGGCTAGATCCAACACCCAAGAAAGGACACTATCATATGTCATGCGGCATCAAGAAGGAAGGTGGAAGGCTCAAGTAGCAATTCCCACAATGAGCATCAGTACAACTGAGATCACTCCAGATGACTATGTGTTAGAGGAGGTGGATTTGGGAGAACCAACTAGGGAGGGAAGTAAAACTCTAGCTACCCTCAGATTGAAGCACGCCCTTGGTTCATGGACAAGGATGAGGAGAAAATAAAAGACTTGATGGAACATAATGAAGCTATGAAAAAGTTCATTCTTAAGAAAGCAGGTCCCATTTACCCTAGTAACACCGAGGCCTCATTACAGGCCATTTTGGAGAAAAGGGGTGAAATAAATATAGATGTTCTGCATTATTTTGTACAGGCTTGCACAGACTGGAAGGAAGATTTTGAGCAATTTGCAAAGGAATCTCTCAAGAAGATTCTGAGACCTCTTAGAGGCATTCGTCAAGGAATCACCTCCATAGTAGAAATTATGAGTGAAGAAGATGGAATGGAGGAAAGGATTCTTAAATGGCACAAGATACTAGATGACTTGGTAATAATACAGAAGCAACGCTTCCAAGTTTTGGTAAAAGTATATCAAGGCTTAGAGCTGGATAATTTTGAGCAATGGATCCAGGATATAATAGGAGTGTTAACCATTTTTGAAAAGGTGCTCAAAAGGTTGGACAAAAGGAAAGATAACAACCTACTTTTTGTAAAAGAATTGCATAAGCTCTTTGAGGGTTTGGACTTGGATCTATATGAGGAAGATGATGATGAAACCATGCACTCTGTGAACATCATCGTCAATCAATACTTGGCTATATTCTAGGGAGTCAAGACAAATGAGGACCTTCAATAGATGTTTTATCAAAAGGAAGAGATCCAAACAATGTTGTCTTAGGAAGAAGAAATACAAAGTTTTGCAAGAGAATTGATCGCTTTCCGAGACAGACAAAAAGAAATCCTTGAAGGGGTCAAGATGCCCAACTTTTAAGAAGTACTAGAGATTTTGGATAGGTTCCGAAAGGCACATCCAGAAGTACTCCCAAGTCAGTGAGCAGCCAGTCCAGACTCAGTTAAATTTTGTGAAGACAAAATGTAGTTTTTGTACTTAGTCATTTTTGCAATGCCTATTTTTTGGCCTTTTGGCCCTAGAGAACTTTCAGACTCTGAAAGTCCGAAGTCCAAAATTTGGGAAGAGTGGACATGACACTTAGTCATTTTTTAGGCTTGGTTTTTTCGGACCAACTGTCAGGATTTGGGGTGTTTTTTGGTACGTCTAAAGTTTAACTCCAGTTATCTCAGAGTTGTTTTTTCAATCAATTGGGCTTCTTTTTTGGGATCATTTCTGCATGATTTTGGGATCTCTTCTAGTTGAGTCCACGTGGAGAAGCTACAACCAAGGATCAAGGGAAGAATCATGGAGTTATATCAAGATCATGCACGAGTTCTAGCTTCATTTTCAAATTGTTTCATGCTTGATTTTCTCAAAGTTTTATAATGCACGAGGTTTAATTCCATGCTAGGATAGTTTAACTTGTTCTTAAAAGTAGTTTCCTTTATGTAATCTCTAGTTTAGAATTTATTTCCAAGTTTCATGTAGCCAAAACCCTAGCTGTGTAAATAAGAGTTGAGCTCTATAAATTATAATAACACAATGTAATGAGGGTCGATTTGATCATTAATACAATACATAAAGTTGGTGCTTCATTCATGGTGTGATATTTCTACTATCTATGTGAAATTTGTGAATGTGTGATTTTCTCATTTGTTTATTTCAAAGAGCCAATTGATTGTTTGATGATTTCAAATCTGTGATTCTTAGTTCGGTGTTTGCTGGTATTACATTGCTTTGTTGTGACAAATTATCAAGAAGATTATTCTTTTGGTGCTTGAAGATTAACTTTTATCACGTGTGCGCACGTCTGTGGTGGCTTCATGATTCGATGACTTTTGGCTTATTGTACATCTACATTTTTTTCATTCCGCTAATGATTGCATCTATATAGCTGAAGATTGTGATTTATTTTGATCTCTATTTTGTGGGTTTTCTCATCTTCTTGGTCTTTTAATTCACAAAGTGGTGTGATATTCGTTTATATCCATTAGTTTCTTTTCGACAATTTCTTTCAATTTCTGGTTACCCTACTACTTCGTACCCTCTTTGCAAATTATTTTTAGTAGATTAATTAGATTAATATTGCTTTATTCTAAATCTAAAAATCCAAAAAAGAGAAAGGTTGTGGTATCCTAAATTTTTTTTTGCAATCTTCCTTGAGATACGAACCAGAAAAGGCCTCCTTGTTAATAGATTTACATTTGTCTTTCATTGAGCTATCCAAGTGGTTAAGACCCAGCCTAGAAGGAACCTTGAGATTGATCCCATCAATCTTCCAAGAGGTGAATTTGCTCTCGTAAATTCCTAGCCGTTGTCTCGTGTAAAAATGGCACTCAACACTTTGGCTGTAGGAATAGACACGGGAACTATTTTTGTGTGGTTGTAGGAATAGAAAAAGCATTGAACAACTATGAAAACAATAAAAATGCAAAGGATCACTCACCAAGTGGGCCCCCTTGGGTGAGTGAATCCAATTTATTTTAACACACATACACTTGGAATAACCATTGCTTTATTCATATAACTGAACTTGATTACACATAGTATTTTGAAATTGAAAACTATATTGTTGAAAACATCTACATTAGTATCAACCTAGTGCTGATTAATTTCTTCTTAACTAGCTTACTCCCGAAGAGTTCTTTAGAAAATTATTCATACAAAACTTATAACTAACTAACTTAACATACTGATCACTTGCAAAAAATAAGTGGATGAAGTTATTACAGTAAAGCAAAAATGAGAAACTTCCTCAACAAGGAAGAAATAGTCCTCCTCACATATGTGGAAGAGAATATAGGACAACTACTTCCTAGATTTGTTGTAAATTAAAACATCACTAATTGATCCAACCAAGAAGTAGGTAAATCAGTTGGGTCTTCGATGCTATCCTTACTTCTCTCTCCATGTTGAATGACTTGGTCCAAGAACTTGATGAGATCCACTGAATTTCTACTTGGTCATTCCTCCTTGTTGACCTATTCCTCCTGCGAGGGGTTAGGAGCACAAAAAATAAAGATACATTTATTCCCACATTCCATTCATTCATTAAATCTCAGATCTTATAAATATACATACATCACTGGCTGCACAAAAATAAACTACTTGGTTGTAGGAACCCATTACGCTTCAATCATTCTTAAAGGAATAATATAAAGATAACTATGGTTTAAAACATCAAGTATTCTTCTAAAAGTAGATATAAGTCCATAGCTACATGACCATCAAATAATGTTAATATTGTTAAAATTCTTAGACCTATAATAGTAAAAGAGTCTGAAAACACCATAAACAAAGCACTAGAAACATAGATAAACTTGGCCATTATTTTGGCCCATCATTCCCCCCAACTTAAGGTCTTGTTGGTCCTCCAACAACCACAAATTTTATGATCTTGGCATTCATTCTATAATTTTTGGTTGAACTCTTTCCTGCTCCTCCTTTTGCTGAGCTCCAGTAGTATCATGTGCTATCCCTCAATGTTTTCCACCTGATCACTTCTTCATCCATGTCATACTCATTACTATCACCAACCATGCTCAAGAGTTGCCAAATTAAAAGTAGAGGTTGTAAATTTAGAGGAAGCCAATGTTCTTGCCTTATCTGACCCTGATCAATGTACCATGGTGCCCTTTGTGTTGCAACTACATAGTTTTGTAGGGAATGTGGTTGAACCCTTTTTAAACTCTTAGACAAACTATTCCATTTCTAAATAATGTATCTAAGGACCAACTTCCTTCATGTTTGGCCATTTTCTCATACTCTCAGAATGCATCTTCCATTAAACCCCATATTCTTTCCATGTACTTGTTATCTATCAATAACCACAACCAGTCATAGTAGAGTTTCTTGTCCTCCTTACACTCAACTCTTCTAACTAATGGAAAATCTACCTCTTCCTTCCTATAAGGTCTATCTTTAATTTCCCATCTAGTCTCATTTTTTATCCATGACATAAATGCTCATAATTGGGTGTCTCTTATGTGAGAAAGTGGATTCCAATTGGTATCATAAAGAACAACAAAATTGTGTAAATATAATTCACAAAACAATTTCTTAATGGCTGCAGGAGAGTTGTTATACATATCGTAGAATTGCTTAGTTGTTCCAATAGATGGGTTTAACCCTTTTACCACCCTCATCAATCTTAGATTCAAATATTTTTGGTTAAGTTAGAGGGTGTAAACCTTAGCTGGTGACCTACATTGCATAAGGTCAGAAACTAGGGTTTTAATAGTGGTATTCCTATACTTTAGTTTGTTAATTTCCTCATCTTTGTGTTGAATCTCAATTCTATGATTATGAATTATTATTTTTGATCTCTCCTAATTCTCTAGCTTCCACAGAGCCTATTGCATCAACATGTCTTTGTGTAGGCTTATTCCCGCACAAGTGTGGTAGAAAGGTTAGGAGGTGTATCATGCCCTTGGTCCTCTAAAAATGGATATACCATTGGTGGTTTAAATACATGTCCCCCTATCCATTCTACTATGGAAATTTCTATCATTTGTTGTACTATAGTAGCCAATTGGGCAAGACCATCTAAATTCTGATTTTGTGGAACATGTTGTTCTTCTTTAACAACTATTGGTACCTCTTGTGCAATATCCTCTTGTTCTCCTATGAAACATCCTCCTTTTCTATGAAAACTTACGACTCTTTTTGTAGAGAACTCTCCTCCATGAAGACATCTTGACTCTCAAGTATGGTATCCTCCTGCTAGTTAACAGTTAACTCCTCCTCCACATCAATGGATTCAAAGGACTCAATTACAACAGAGGTTGATTCTTGTTCACGAGTATTCTTTGTGGGTTTTACCCTTAATATATGACTCTTCCTAGGGTGTTTCTTTCCTAACCTCAGAAGTACTTCCTTTCCTAATTTTCCTTCGAGGGCTCTTATCTTCAGCACTGGCTATAGGAGTGTCTCTCTATTAGGGGAAGGAGAGGATTTTACAATGTCCTATTTTTCTATTTCCTCTTTTTATAGCTCAATATCATTCCCCTTCTCCTTTTCCTTCCTTCTTGCTAACCTAGTTTCCATAGAGCTCTGGGGTGTGCTCTTAATAATAGGTTTTGGTGGAATAAATTTTATATCATTAGTAGAGGTCTTTGAGGCTTGAGTCTCAGTTGTATGTTTAGTTCTAGGAATTTTTGCTGCAGGAGTTTCCTCAAATTGGTCTTGTGAGGGTGAAGGATCTTCCCTAATTTTAAAAATCCCCTTAGGTGTGCTAACCCTATGAAAAAATG
This sequence comes from Chamaecyparis obtusa, assembly GCA_027943335.1. NCBI lineage: Eukaryota > Viridiplantae > Streptophyta > Pinopsida > Cupressales > Cupressaceae > Chamaecyparis > Chamaecyparis obtusa. The sequence goes on from BSBK01011843.1 coordinate 32,081, forward strand.
GAGTCCTCATAGGCCCTACATCTTCTTGTTCAAAATTTTTAATAACCAAAAACTTATCCCAAGGCATGGTAGAAATTTCCCTCAATCCCCTTTAAATGAGAAGCTTAATTAAGAAATGGTGTGATAAAAAATTAGGTGTACCATTTTGGACCTCAGAAGAACCACAAAGAAGATAATTGTATACATTTAGAATGTTCATTTTTCAGTTGGTGTGTCAAACATGGCTGAGTAACTTGAAATGGATAAATGTAGATATGACAACCAACCCTCGCATGTGAGGTATCTCATAAAATATGAAGCTATTGGAATGTAGTATGATGGTAGTGATAACCTCTTTGTACCTTTATTTTCCACCATAAGAGAAGGGTCACCATGCAAAGTAAATTGGGCACGAGCCATTCTAGCATCCTTGGTTTCAGGAAAATTTTCACCTTCAGTCGGCAAACCAGTTATCTCAGCTATTTTTTCCTCTGAAACCTCTACTCTCAAATATTTTACAATTGCCACATTATTCCTGAGAGACTTTGCAAACTTCATAGCAATATCATCATCAAATCATGTGAGCTTCAAGAAGTAATCCAACCACCCATAACTCTGAAATGCTTGTCGACACCTCTGGCCTTGAAGAAGGAAATCATGAATTGTTGGCTCATCGTGGGTGGGCGGACCTCCAATGGAAAAATGTAGATGCAATTCCCCTCATAGATTTCAAACTTCCCTGAAAACCTTTCTAGACAATTTTGTAATGAGCTACAAGACACATAATTTAGATCCAAATTGTGGAACAATGATTGAAACCCAAAATATTTCAAAAAAAAACCCCTTATGTCTCTACTATGTTTTAAACTGAAATTTGTATGCTACAACTTAATTGATACTCTTTCCTAAATTCAAAATGACCACAGGAATAATTATGAGGAGTTTATGAGGAATGAGTACTTTGAAAATATTTTATTTTCTTAAAATGTCACATCAATCAATACAAATATAATTGACATATGCCACTTTTTCAAATAATCATGATGCACTTAAATGTCAGCATAACACAATTAATGACTAGACATGACATGAAAGTATGACCCCCCAACTTGAAGTAGACAATAGGTCCTCCTATTGCGAATGGTGCTATGTAGGACTAGGGCCATGTGACATAAACATATAAACAAAACTAAAAAGAAATAAATGAATTGAAGTGTAAAAAATGATTGCATACCTCATGCGTACCTACCACTTATTTTATCATTACTTGAATTGCATGATCTCTGATAGCATTAATTGGAAGTGATTGTGAAAAGGGGTGATGATGAGGTGATGATATGAGAGAGAAAGAGAATGGTATGAAGAAATGGATTTATTACAGAGAAAATATATTTCCAAATAATGTGAAAATATTTATTATGCATGCATGAAAAAGTCTTTTAAGAAGAAGGAAGTTGGACACCAGGTCTTATTCCTTTGATTGTAGGAACCTCAAGTGACTGTATCTCCAAGAATCCCTGCATGAATTCTAATCAACTTGTTTTCTTTTGATACAACTTCAATCGATGACCATTAACAAGTATCTTAAACTTGACTAGATCAATTGTTGTGAGATGAACTTCTCCATTTTTATACACCTTGGTGATTTCATATAGGCACATCCAATGAGTTTGGAACTTACTTGGATTATCCTTATATCTAGAATCATAGAGAAGTGCCCAATCTGTGGGTTAAAATTTCTTATCCTTGATATACTTGTCATTCTAATGCTTTCTCTGATTTTAAATGATTTTTGTGTGTTGCAAGGTAGATTTATTGAATTCATCCAAAGCATTAAGCTACAGGATCCCCTCTCTTTGTGCAGTGGTAAGATCAATGTCTAGGTTAAGAGTCATCCTTAGTATTTTATGCTCAAATTCAGTGGGCATAAAAAATATTTTTTCATACACCAATTCAAATGGTGTAAATCCTATTGTGGTTTTCCATGTTTTCCTATAATCCCATATTGGTTCATGTAGCCTATTAGCCCAGTCCTTCTTGTGGATTGCAACTGTGAAGATTTTATGTATCTAATATTGTACTCATTGACCAAGGCTATAATTAATATAGAAGTGAACTATGCACCTTGACCAGTTACTATTTCTATAGGGACTCCATATCTGGTAAATATCTCTTCATATAGGAATTCAACAACCTTATTATCTCTTGCATGTTTCATAGATCTAGCTTCAACTGATTTTGTAACATAATTTGTGCATACCAGATATAGGACTTTCCATTTGAGGATGGCTTAATGGGTCCTACAAAGTCTAGTCCCCATTTGTGAGATGGAGTTACAACCACTAGGGGAAATAAAGGCATCTCATCAAATCTTGCCAGTCTTCCCATCCTCTGACACCTATCACACTTATGTGTATACTTTTCTACATCTTTGTGTAATGTTGGCCTATAATTACCTGTATTTAGAATCTTCATGGCTATCCTTTTAGCTACAAAATGGCCACCACATGGTTCATTATGGAAACCATGCAAGAAATCATAGGTCTCATTTTCTCAAACACACCTTCTCATGATCTGGTTTATGCCAATGTAAAACATACAATTTGCTATCCATGAGAAATTGAAACTCTTTTCCACAAGCACTATTTTTTCTTTTGGTGAAAAGTGAGGAGTTTTACCAATAGCTAAATAATTGGCTATGTCTGCATACCAAGGGTTGTGAGTAGATACAAAAAACAAGTTCTTATCTATAAAGGCATCCTTAATGGATATAGGATCATCTTTCACTTGTAGATGGGATAGGAAATCAGCTACCACATTAGCTTTCCCAATTTTATCAACAATAGTGATGTCAAATTCTTGCATTAAAAAAAACCATCTTTCTAGCCTCCCTGTAATAGAAGGTTTGTTCATGAGATATTTGATAGTTGCATGATCTATGTGGATGAGAATTTCATACCTTGTAATGTAATGTTTGAACTTGTTGAGAGCATAAATTATTTCTAACCTCTCTTTTCAGTGAGAGTATAGTTGAATTCAGCTCCTTGGAGATTATTGCTAACATAGTAAATGGAATGCTCAATTGTTCATTCCTTTTTTCCTAAGACTACTCCTACAACATAATCTAAAGCATCTGTATGAATATGGAATGAAAATGACCAATTGGTTCCTCTTAACACATGAGCTTGAGTTAGAGAAATTTTAAGGTTTTTAAAAGTTTTATCACAATATGATGTCCATTCAAACTCAGATTCTTTCTTTTGAAGATTATATAATGGTGTTGCAATTTGACTAAAATATTCAATGAATCTCTTGTAGTAGCTAGAATGTCCTAAGAAACTTTGAACTTCCTTTTATTTTGTAGGAACATGAAGGTTGGAAATTACCTCATTTGTTTATGGGTCCGCCTGAATTCTAGCTACAGAGATATAATGTCCCAACACCACCCCTTCTTCCATCATCATGTAGCACTTTTCACTATTCAAAGATAAGTTATGATCTTGACATCTCTACAGACTTTCTCTAAATTAGTGTGTGCCTCTTCTAAAGTTGAACCATAGGCAGTGAAGTCATCCATGTAGATCTCCATACAATCAAAGGAAGTATTAGAAAAGATCTTATGAAAGCCCTCTAAAATGTTGTTGGAGCATTGTAGAGACCAAAAGAAAAGATAGAATAGGCAAAATTTCCCCATGGGCATGTGAATTTAGTCTTATCCTAGTCCTCTAAAGCAATCCTAATCTTATTATAGCCACTAAATCCATCCAAAAATGAGAAATATTTCATTCGTGCCAAATTATCTAGGACTTGAGAAATGAAGGGAAGAGGTAAGTGACCCTTCTTAGTTTCAGCATTGAGTTCTCTATAGTCTACATATACCCTCCATTTTCCTCCCTTTTTAGGGACTACATGACAAGTGGTGACACCGATTGACTATTATATATTGGATAGATAAATCCAAAATTCAATAAATTTTGCAGTTCACATTTGACTATCTCCTTAGAAGAAGGATTAATCCTCCTTTGAGGTTTCCTAACTGGTTTGAAGTCCTTAATAATGTAAATTCTATGAGTACATAGATTTGGATCTAAACCCTTCATATCACTATAGTTCCATGCAAAAGCTTGTTGGTGAGTCTTTAGTAACGTGTGTATAGATTATTGTTGTGACTTAGATTTTTATTTATGTTTAGGCTCCTTCCATGGGAAACTTCAAGTTGTGTTGTTAATTCTACCATAACAACTTTGTTCAAATTTGTTGACCGGTCTTCATATGGCAACAAAGTGTGCAAATAGTTTGTGGTTGCATGAAAGCATGGCGAAGAACACAATGAAAGAATGGTTTGTAAAGGACATGGGGTAGTGTTAAAAACTTTATGAGCTACTCCATAGTTATTTTGGATGATGGAAAAGAGGATATCATCTCCTTCTTGTCTGTAATGAATGGTTCTCTTTCTATCATTATAAGCTTTTTGACATAGTTAACTTCAGCCTCTTCCTCTTCCATGTTTGGCCATAAGGCCATATCTTCATCAAGTTGAGGTTGTACAGGAAAATAAAGAACAACTTTCTTGGTTGAGAGTCCATCAGAAATAGTCATATGTTTTGACCTACATGCTATAAAGGCATGTGCAATAGCAAGCCAAGGCCTTCCTACGATAACTAGATAAACTCCCAATGTTGTCTTAGGTGATAGGATTACAAAATGAGTAGGGTATTCCCAAGAGTCAAGGGCAACAACTAAGTCTTTTACTATGCCATCGAGTTTTACTATGGAACTATCTGCAAGCTACAATATTGTAGGAGTGGCTCTTAGGCTTGTGATATCAAGATACAACATGATATCCTTAGTCACATCATTGGTGTCTTATGCATGTAGCAAGATGATTTTTTGTGGCATTACTTAGAGTATTTAATGTGAGTGTAACTAGGCAACAATTGTACATAATAGATGACATGAAAGTGGCTTCTCATGATATTATATTTTCTTATTGATCATGATGCTTAGTTTCCATTTTCCCCTCGCTTTTGTTTTGAGTGTTTTCTACCCCTTGCCTCCATTGATGTGGGTAATTCTAGATGCTTCTAGTTGATAAAATTATTAGTGACAGAGAATTTATTTATATAGGTTTCTCCATTTATTGATGAATTTAACCACGTGATTGTTTTGTGGTTTTTTTCTAGCAAAACATGCATTTAATTCTAAAAAGATATTTTTGGTTTTCATTAAAATAGTTGCTAATAGAGGATCAAAGAAATTATATTATATCTTCATATGAATTTTGTATTGAGGTTTTAAACATTCATGTCATCGTCCTAATCCATATGAATCACAACATTGTGTAGATTCAAGTATCATTGAATCTAGCCAAGGTTATATACATAGTTTTATTGCAATAGTAGAAATATTTTGCAATAAAATATAATAGAATTATATGAATGCATTATAAATCAACTTTGAGAAAGCATCAAGAGAAATATCAAATAATTAAAAAACTATTATTGTTGAGTCTAATAATGGGTGAATATCCCCATGCCAAAGATATATAATTTTGAGATTAACATTAATAGCTCCCTAACCAAAATGGATCAAGATTGAATCCATGTCCAGCTAAGCTTCCTAAGAAGTTTGTGGGATTAGGTTGGTTTTCATTCTAGTAAAGTGATAAAATTGGTTTAGTAAGAAAAGTTGACATTCATAGTTTTTCATTGATGTCAACATATGTTTCAGATAAAAACAAACAGATTGGTTATCACTGGTGTATGGATGACTGACACAAGTGTACAAACACTATATGAATAATTCAAAGCATGAGGAGATGGGAAAGTGTACAAGGATGATTTATATTCTTATGTCTAAGTTTGCATGGCTTAATTTTATAGACAAAATGAGTTACAGTTGTTTTAGTGAAGACTGGGTACTAGACAATGATAGTGGATAGTGATAGAATTGGTCTTTGTATTTATAATATAACTTGGATACGAGCACGAACTGTGACCTGCAAGCTCAAGGTGTGTGAATGTTTCTTATGATTCATGGGTCTCTGTATTCTTAGGATGTCATCTGAAGCATGAGGTCTTGTGAAGACCTATTTGTGGCCGACTACAGTGGTGTAACATATTTAGAATATGGAGAGCATGGATTTCGGATCCTAGAGTATATTTGATGAAATATAATTATTTTTTACTTGTGTAAGGTACTGTGTCTATCTTATCAAGGGTTAATTTAATTTTTTTTCCCATTTTGGAAGTCTTAAAAGCCAACCTAATTGATTATTGTAATAGGGTATAAAGAAGAGTTGTTTCCAAGTAGAAACTATGGAATGAAAAAAATGGTTTAATGTGAAGTTGTGAGCTTATATTTGTGAAGTATGTTGGATGTAGAGTAGAGATTTTGATTGAAGAACTTCATTGGAACTAATCAAGAAAAGACGGTTGATATGAGTCATTTCATTGGATTGTACATCTTCTATACAGTTGTATCTCAGACAGTGAGTCCTGAAGGTAGATTTAACCTTCTTCAGGTAGTGTGCCTGGGTAGTGAACCTACTATTTCTCTTGAATCCTAACAAGGTTTTTCCTTTAGCAAGGACTATGTATTGTATGCATTAACAAGCTCCTAACAATGCTAAATCTTTTTACAGGGATATTATACTTTCAATACATTATTTGTGGGTGCTAATTCCCACTACGGTTTTACCTTTAACAAGATTTTCTCGACAACAAATGGTTGTGTTATGGTGTTGCATTTAATGTGTTCATATTCTAATTGAGTATTTTGTTTATAAAGTTTAAAGTTCAATGATTTGTCTCACAACTTATTCACCCCCCTCTCAGTTGTGTTGGTGGACTATTATTCCTAACAATTGGTATCAAAGCCTTTAGTCCTCAGAAAGAAACATTAATAGCTTGAGGTGATCTTGGAGATGACATTCTATAGGAAGGAAAGTTTGAAGTTTGATCCTAAAAATTTTGATAGTTGGAAGAACAAGATGAGAACACATCTATTGTGTTTGGGTATCGATTACTGGATGGTAACAAAGAAAGAAGAGCAAATCAAGCTTGAAGATGAATTAGATAGTGCTACGGAAGATGAGAAGAAGATGTTTTCTTGTAACATGGTTGCAAGGGAAGCATTTATTAGTGCACTCTTTGAAGGAGAATCTACTGAGGTTAAGGATTTGGATTCAACAAATAAAATATGGTCAAGCTTGGAAGCACTCTATGAAGGAGACAAGTTCACTAAGCAAGCGAAGTTGCAGAATTGGAAGACAAAGATGGAAAGCTTGAGAATGAGAGATGATGAAAATGTCACAACATATGTTCAGAGGGTTATAGAGGTTGTTATTGGCATTAGAAACTCTGAAGGCACATACAGTGAAGAAGAAGTGATTGCAAAGATTCTTATATCTTTGACACCTATGTACAAAACTAAAGTGCAAGCAATAAAGGAGATCATACCTTTGACAACGAACTTTAAGAGATAGACGTTGATTGTGAAGTTAACTACCTTTGAGGCTGTAGAACTTAGAGATTCATTACCTAAGGCTGAATCAACATTTAAGGTGACCATGCATAATGACAAAAGGACTTTATCAAATCTAGTGAGCAATAGCAGGAATGATTTGCGAGTAGAGCTTGGTGATTATGTTGATGAATGGGAGAACATACAAGAAGAAGAAAGGAAATGAGATGTAATTATGGATTTGATTACAAGAAGAGAAAAGAGAGGTAAGGGAAATTTTGAAGGAAAGTTACCACTGAAATGTTTTTCATGTAATAAGATTGGTCATTTTGCATCTAGATGCCCTACAAGGGTTCCTAAGCATAAGTTTCATAGACCTAATTATTCAAGAGATGAGGAATGTTACTATGCTAGTGAAGGTGTTTCTGATGATGATAATGTAGACTATGATAAAATTGGATTTATTGCTATTAAAGATGATGAACCTATTCATGAAGAGAAATCCCTAGTTTCACATGTTGAGAACAAATCAGAATGGAACATAGATAGTGGCTGTTCACATCACATGACTGGTGACTAGAATAAGTTTGTTAAGCTAACTAAGTATGATGGTGGTATAGTTAGATTTGGTGATAATACCCCTAAGTTTATCATTGGACTTGGATAGATTTCTCTGGATGGTAAGACTAATAATGATGATGTATTACTTGTCGATAGACTTAAGCATAATTTGTTAAGTGTTCGATAACTTGTAGACAAGGGTTATCAATTGAAGTTCATTAATGGAAAATGTTATATCAAAAGTAAGACAAGATATTTGATTGCATTAGGTACTAAATCAAGAGGTAATTTATTTGAGATGAATAAATCTGAGGCTTCTTATTTTTTTGTGAAGATTCATGACAATTGGTTATGGCATAGAAGATTTTGTCATGTGAATTTGGATAATATTGTGAAAGAAAGTATGACAAATGTTGTTAGAGACCCACCGAAGATTGTAAAACCATCCAACACCATGTGTAGAGAATGTGTAATGGGGAAACAAACTAGAAGCAGTTTTCAAAGAAAATCTTACTTAGCTAAAGGGAAGTTGGATCTGGTACATACAAATCTATGTGGTCCTACAAGAACAAGATCTTATTATGGTGAGAGGCATTTCATACTTTTTGTTGATGATTTTTGTAGGATGGTGTGGGTTGAGTTTCTTAGAGAAAGGTCTGAATCTTCTGACAAGTCCAAGATTTTTCAAGCAAAAGTAGAGAATGAGTCTGGTTTAAAGATAAAATGTTTGAGATCAGACAAAGGTGAAGATTTTACTTCAGATGTGTTTAATAACTACTGCAAAGAGCATGGAATATACAAACAAACATCAACTCCTAGGACACCACAACAAAATGGGATTGTAGAGCGAATAAACAAAATTATATTAGATGCTACTAGAACCATGTCACTAGAAGGAAATGTGTCACATGTTCATTGGAGAGAAATTATTCATGTTGTTGTTTATACCTTGAACAAAATTCAGATTAGAGAAGGTACAAGTAAGACTCCTTATGAACTATGGTTTAATCATACTCCTACTATAAAATATTTTAAAATATTTGGTAGTAAATGTTATATCAAAAGAGATGATGAGATAGGAAAGTTTGATGCTAGAAGTGATGAAGGAATTTTCCTTGGTTATTTCACTAAGATAAAGGCTTACAAATGTTTCAATTTGAGATTGAGAAAGATGATTGAAAGTTATAATGTAAGGATTGATGAGAAGCTTCATATTTAGGAAAGAGTATATGATTACAATAAGAATTTAGATAATAGAGAAGTTGCTACAAATCAAGAAGAACCTTTTAAGGTTGATCATGAGATGGAGATATGGTTGAATGACTCTACTGATATTAAAAAGACACCGAGGTATGTAAAGAAGAACCATCCTAAAAATTAAATCATTGGTGATGCTAATAAAGGAATGATGACAAGATCTAGATTAAGGAATGAAATTTGTTTGATTTCTCAAGTTGAACCTAAAACTACTGATGAAAGTTAGAGCATTTTTCAGACAATGTAAAAATCAATGATTTGAGGCCTACAATATCTAACTCACACTAGACCAGATATTGCTAATGTAGTTGGAATTGTGGCAAGATATCAATCAGATCTTATAGAGACTCACCTTGCTACTATAAAAATGATATTCATATATTTTAAGGGAACACTTGAGTATGGCTTACGGTATGATAAATTGGATGATTTTATTTTGCATGCTTATAATGATGTTGTTTGGGCAGGAAGTGTGGATGATAGGAAGAGTACAAGTGGAGGTGCATTTTTCCTTGGGAAAAGATTAGTTTCATGGTTAAGTAAGAAGCAAGACTGTATAGCACAGTCTATTGTTGAATCAGGGTATGTTGTTGCTACTTTAAATTGCACTCAGATTGTTTGGATGAAGTAAATGATAAAGGACATTAGGATAAACTATGAATATCCTATGATTATACATGTGATAACACTAGCAAAGTGAATATGTCGAAGAATCTAGTCATGCATTCTAAAACTAAACATATTTTAATAAAGTATCATTTCTTGGGAGACAAGGTTGTAGAGAAGGAGATCATATTTGAGTATATCAGTATAAAGGAACAAATAGCAGACATATTTACAAAACCTTTTCCAAAGGATACCTTTTAATATCTCAAAGGTATGTTAGGGGTGAGAGCCCCTCGTAAAAATTATTTTATGTAGGAATGCATCAATCTAGTGGCTTTTAGAGCTATATCATCTATGGACTTGATGCTTGGATCCACTCCTCAAGGGGAGTGATCTCAAGAAGAAAAAAGAACACATTTGGGTGATTTTGCACCTGGTTGATGAGATGATTAGAGGAGAGTAATGTAACCCTTTTCCATTGATGTCAAAGGGGGAGAGATTTAGGAAGAGTTGAATTGAGGATATTGAGAAAGTTGTATTGAGAAGAGTACTTTTGGGTTGATGGATTTTCTCATATACATTGCCATCAATGCCAAAGGGAGAGATTGATGGAATTGGTTCAGTAAGAAGTGTTGACATTCATAGTTTTTCATTGATTTCAATATATGTTTTAGATAAAGACATAATGATTGATTATCACTGGTGTATGGATGACTGACAGAAGTGTACAAACATTGTAAATTTCAAAGCATGCAAAGATGGGAAAGTGTATAGGGATGAGATATTATATTATGTTGAAGGTCGCATGACTTAATATTACAGATAGAATGAGTTAGAGTTGTTTTAGTGACTTGACTGGGTAATAGATAGTGACAATGGACAGTGACAAAATTGGTCTCTGTATTTCTGAGATAATTTGGATGCAAGCATGAATTGTGACCTACGAGCTCAAGGGGTGTTAGAAGTTGTGTTGGAGAATGTTTCTTATGATTCTTGGGTCTTTTTGTTCTTAGTGACATCATCTGAAACATGTGGTCTTGTGAAGACCTATTTGTGGCCGACTACAATGGTGTAACATGTTTAGAAGATGGCGAGCGTGGATTTTAGATCCTAGAGTATATTTGATGAATTATAATTATTGTTTACTTAAGTAAGGTACCATGTGTATCTTAGCAAGTGTTTATTTAATTGTTTTCTCATTGGGGAAGTCTTAACAGGTCGACCTAATTGATTATTACAATAGGGTATAAAGAAGAGTTGTTTCTTGTAGAAAGTATGGCATTCACCTTTTTAGATAATGTGAAGTTGTGAGCTTGTATTTGTGAAGTCTGTTGGATGCAGAGCATAGATTTTGATTGAAAAAATTCATTGGAACTGATCAAGCAAAGACAATGTCTATCATCCAGTTCATTGGACTGTACATCTTCTATACAATTGTATCTCGGACAGTGAGTCCTGAAGGTGGATTTAACCTTCTTTAGGTTGTGTGCCTGGACAGTGAGTCTACTATTTCTCTTGACTCCTAATAGGGTTTGTCCTTTAATAGGTACTATGTACTATATGCATTAATAAGCTCCTAATAGGGCTAAATATTTTGATAGGGATACTATACTTTCAGTACATTATTTGTGGGTGCTAATTCCTACCATGGTTTTACCTTTAACAGGGTTTCCTCGACAACAAATGGTTGTGTTATGGTGTTGCATTTAATGTGTTCATATTCTAATTGAGTATTTGGTTTATAAAGTTCAAAGTTCAATAATTTATCTCGCAAGTGATTCATGCCACCTCTCAATTGTGTTGGAGGATTGTTATTCCTAACATAAAGTTGATTATAACTTTGGTGAATTGTTTGTTGGCGATCAACTTCTCATTTGCCTTCCATATTAAGATTTAGTCATCTTTTGTTATGGTGAGCAGTATTATGTTTCATTTTCATATTGTATTGGCTAGTTCCTCATGTAATACAGTCCCTATTTCAAGAAATTGTGGCAGTTTGCAGTTTTACTGATAAACTTTTGAGATTAACATCAATAACTCCCCTTTTTTTTGTGAATGAAACAAGAGAAATCAAATCTTGATATGACTTGGAGACCGAACTCTATATGCTATAAATAAACTGCATGGTTAAGGTTATAAACCAACATGAAAATGAGTACCTAGAAATAAATTACATACTTAAGGTTATAAATCAACATGAAAATAGATACCCAGGAAAAAGACTGGGCAAAAACTCTAGTGTCAATTTTGATGGTGCTCGCTAAGCTACAGACAAAATGTACCAAAGACAAAAAAAAAAAAAGTCAAACTTTTTTTTTTAGACATGTAATAGAAATATTTATTATAGAATAACATATTTATATTATTATACAAAATAATATATTTTCTATAATATTTTTTGACCGTTTATTAATAATTCAAGTATTATATTTATGATTTTATAAAATTTTAGTCTTTCAATTCATAAATCCAATAATTTTGTAGTTGCCATATAGTTCAAAAGTGCAAAATGGCCAAGCTTTAAATATTTAATTAGATTTGAGTTGTCCAAAATATTTGATGATACTGAAACCTTGAAAATTTTACACTAAATAATTCTGATGATTTGAACTGCTGGTTGGAAGATTATAGAGCAGTTCACATTCATGAAATATTCAGAACTTAATAATTATAAATAAATCACCAAATATGAATAGTAAATGACAGAGACTCCAAGCTACATACAGCTCTTGTTGAATTATGTTTCGCATAACTTTCATATTACCATTTCTTTATCAGATTTATAAGATAAATAAAGATATAAGTCAATCCGTCCACCTGCAAGTGCAAACTCCAAAGTAGTTATCTTGAGCTCAAGTACAAACTTCAAATTGGACAATAGTTGAAACTATGTAAAAGCCCACTAATTTATCATCATTGTAAGTTTTACATCACTACTAACGAGCAATTTAAAGTTAGTGTTTTGGAGTTGACATAGAAACTCTTCAATCCAAAGATTCCATAAATAAATAAATTGATTCATTATTAATCTCTTTGTAGATTTAACCAATTTAGAAATAAAATAGAATTAAAGAGCAAAATACACAGAACACACAATTTATCATGGTTCACCACAATAGTGGCTACGTCCACACTGAGAGTAGAAGAATTATATTAATCTCCAAATCAGAATGTTTACAAATGACAATAAGAGTCTTATTTATAGGCTCATACTGAGCAGCTGAAAAGACAAGGCACAACAGACAAAAGTTTGTTGGCCTTCCAATCCCAACAAACTCCCACCGAAAGTCAATGGATAATCTAGCTGATCAGGCATTCCCCTACTCTACATGGTGATCTACTTCAGCTTAACAAGTCCAAGAGAAGTTCTTTCACATTCGAACTTCTCTTTGGTTACAACTTTAGTGAATATATCTATCAGATTGATCTTAGTATCAATCTTTTCAACCTTCAACCTGCCCTCTTCAACCATGTGCCGAACAAAGTGAGCATGGATGTCAATGTGTTTTGAACATCACTGAGAAGTATGATTATGAGCCATAAATATGGCGCTGCGAATGTCACTGAAAAGAACATAATCATTTTGTTGATACTTCATTTCACCAAGTAATCACTGCAACTAGATCATTTCCCGAGCACCTTCGGAAAGTGCCAAATACTCAGCTTCAGTGGAAGAAAGAGCAATAGAATGTTGCAATCTTGAGGCCCAACTAATAGCAGCTCCAGTAAACATGAATGTGTAACCGGTAGTAGATCTACGCTTATCCAAATCTCTGGTAAGAATCCGTGAATCCTCGTAACTATTCATGATTGTTACAAAAGTATAAGACCAAATCTGAAATACCTTTAAGATATCTTAATATCCATTTGACGGCCTCCCAATGAGTCTTCCTAGGATTGCTCATGAATCTACTCACAACTCCCACCGCATGAGCAATGTCGAGACGTGTCGAAACCATAGCATACATAATGCTACCAACTACAGATTTGTAAGGAATGTCCTCCATATATTCCTTGTCCTCTTGTGTTTGTGGACACAAATTTGCTAATAAGTGAAAATGTGAAGCAAGTGGAGTAGAAACACTATGCGCATCAACCATACCAAATCTCTGAATTAATTTGTCAATGTATTCTTTTTGTGACAATGTAATTACTTTCTTCTTCCTATCCTGGGTGATCGTCATACCAAGAATCTTCTTGGCTGCCCCTAAATCCTTCATAGCAAATGTGCTTGCCAATTTAGTTTTTAGCTCACTAACAATTTTAGAGCTTGTTCCCGCTACTAACATGTCATCAACATAGAGAAGAAGAATAACAAATTCACCATTCAGGAGTGTCTTGTAGTAAATGCACGGATCAGATTCACATCTGATAAAATTATGTTCAAACATGAAAGAGTCAAACTTGACATACCACTGTCTCGGGGCTTGCTTGAGCCCATACAAACTACACTTCAGCTGATAATAGAGATGTTCCTGCCCCTTTTTCACAAAACCTTTAGGCTAATGCATATACAACTCCTCATTTATGTCTCCATGTAAAAATGTTGTCTTAACATCTAACTGTTCCAATTCAAGATCCCAAATGGCTGCTAATCCCAATACTGTTCGGATGGATGTCATCTTCACAACTGGAGAGAATATTTCAGTGAAATCAATCCCCTTTTTCTGAGCATATCCTTTTACTACCAACCAGGCTTTGAACCATTTTATACCTCCTCCTTCATCTTTCAATTTATAAACCCACTTGTTCTTGAGTGGTTTTTGATTTGGTGGAAGAGAGACCAAATCCTAGGTGTCATTTGCTTCAATCGAACTCATTTCATCTATCATAGCAACAAACCAATTATTCTTATCATTGCTTATACATGCCTCTTTAAAATTTGTAGGTTCAATTTGCTCAGAAATTAATAGCTCTGGCTCTACCTCTTCAGCAAATAATAGCTAATAATCATAGAATTTTGAAGGAACTTTCCTTTGTCTTGAGGATCTTCTCAATTTAGGATGATCTGGTTCACAAGAATGAATTCTCTGCAATTGATTATCATTATTTTCTCCAAGTGAAGGATCGTTGAGAGTAACTGTTCTGTTGGTATTGGATTTGGTGAGTAATTCATGAGGACTGCCCTTGGAGATGGGAAAAGAGCATGTCCTCTGTATACCCAAACTGTTTCGGCATGCTTGTCCTGTTAAAACTCCTTCTTGATGAACATTATCTCTGCCAAGAGATGTGCTTATTGTTTCCTCCGTGATAGGTCCACGCAGATCACCAAAAGTGGACTGCTTCATATCCTTACACTGAGAGTGGTCTTCACTATCATTTGAATGACTGAGAGAGTGATCTTTGTGAGCAAGATTGGCACGAGATCTCTCTGCCCAGGAGGTCCTATGTAGAGTAGCAATCTACAAGGGAGACTCTGCAAAAGTTTGAAGGGGAGCAGTGTGCGGGTGAGGCACTACAGAACCATGTATAGGAACATGAGTGCATGAGATATTTTTTATAGGAATGCCAATGCTCCTATCATGAGATTCATGTGAGAAGGGGGGAATGTCTTGCGAGTGAGGAGAATGTTGACTGTCGTGAGGTAATCCAAACCTGTCATGACTTTCAAACTTGTAGTGATTGTCTTCTCCTCTATCGTGAGTGTCTTCTCCCTTGTTGTAACTATCTTCTCTGCTAGCAGAGGCAAAACCATGTGATGTTTCCTCCCTATCGTGAGGAATTTCATAGCTACTGTATGCAATGATATGCCTTCCGTGAGTTGGCAGAGGATCTCCAAACCTGCCATGTGATGTTTGATCCCTACCGTGAGGTATTAGATGATTGCCATGGGAGCCTTTCTTGTTACCAAGAGTTCCTTCAAGATTGTTATGAATGCCTTCATGAGTGTGCATTCCATTCTGTCTTGCGTGAATGCCAGGATCCTCAAATCTATCGTGACTTTGGGGAGTAATGTCCCTGTTGGCAGTGTGTGGAGACAACAAATTGCCATGAGGGCTATGGCAAGGTATGTTATGAAGAGGGGAAGGGAAGAGTATGGTCTCTCCCCTATTTTCTTGAAAACTTTGAGTGAAATCAAATAGATTTATCTGTTCTTCATCGAACAAATTTCTAGGTGTGTAGTCATCCTTGCTTGATGAGGACTGAGAAGTAGGAATTAGAATAGAAGTTGGAGTTGTCTGAAGGGAATTTCTTCCCTAATGAGTAGAGGCAATACCATTTGAAGGTATTTTGAAAAAAATGTAATCCTTTTCAGACTTATCAATGTCTACGGGAGCTAGAAATTTTTGCTCATTAAAAATGACATCACGACTGTGAATGATTCGCTCTTCAACCGGATCCCAAACTCTATAACCAAACTGATCTTCACCATAGCCAATGAATATGCCCTTTTTTTATTTGAAATCCAACTTTTTCCTTCATTCTTTTGGGACATGTACATGAGCTTTGCACCCAAAAACTTTGATGTGTGAGTACGAAATCCTTTTTCCCAGCCATTCCTCTTCCAGAATGCCAAACTCTAGATGAGATGAAGGAGTCCTATTGATTAAATAGACTGTTGTATTATAGGCTTCCACCCAAAATTCTTTTCCCAAACTAGCATTGGAAAGCATACGTTGTGCTTTCTCAAGAATGGTTCTATTTAACCATTCTGCTGCCCCATTTTCTTGAGGCGAATAAGGAACAACCTTAATTCATCTTATACCATGATCTACACAAAAGTTATCAAACTCCAATGAACAAAATTCACCTCCATTATCCATTTTTAAACACTTAATTTTATGACCACTCTGATTTTCCACAAGAGCTTTAAAAACTTTAAATTTAGAGAATACCTCTTATTTTCTAGAAAGCATGTAAACCCATACCTTTCGAGTGCTATCATCAAGAAAGGTGACAAAATATTGTGCACCTCCATACGAGGTTACCTCTGTAGGTTTGAAGACATCTGAATGCACTAACTCCAAAGGTGTAGTCCTTTTATCATGTCCATCCTTCAAGAAACTGACCCGCTTTTGTTTCCCATGAAGACAATGCTCACAAAACTCCAAATTTGTAGATTTGAGACCCGATAGTTGATCACGATTCAGCATTACCTCAAGGCCTTTCTTGCTCATATGGCCTAGCCTTTGACACCAAAGCACAACATCATTGTCCACAAGTGTCAAAGAAGCTCCCACCTTATCAATGGGTTTCAAAATATAGAGACTACCGGTTTTGTCTCCTTTGGCAATAGCCAATGAACCTTTGACTATTTTCCATGTATCCGTGAGTTCAGTTTTGAATCTTTGGGTGTATAATTGACTAACAGAAATTAGATTCCTCTTTAATTGAGGAACATGTCTAACATCTTTGAGAAGTAATTTTGCTCCTCCTTCAAGATGCAAGACAACATCTCCTTCCCCAACAATTTTGCATGCTTTGTTATCACCCAAATATACCTCTCCGAATTCACCTTCTTGGTAATTTGTAAATGCATCTGTAAGAGAGGAAGCATGAAAGGAAGCTCCTGAATCAATTACCCATGAATCATCTTTTGTATCACTTGTTGACAAAATTAGGATACCCGGATCCTTTTCACAAATTGTGTTTCCTTGACTGTCCAAAACTTGTTCTTGTGCCTTCTTATATTTTCTACAATCCTTCTTAACATGCCCAACCTTCCCACAAAACCAACAACCATTTTGTCTCCCTCTTGACTGTGATCTTCTTGCAGATTGGGACCTCCGATTGTTATTAAATCTACCTCTATATTGGCTTCTTCCTCTATTTTCGGTGCTCACCATTGTGAGAGAATTACTGGAAGAGGACTCGTCATTCTTTCTCCTCAAATCTTCGGAGAGCAAGGTGGCTGAAACTTCATCAAAAACTAGCTTCTTGGTAGTTGATGTTGAAGTGCTTATAGCTGTCACAAGTCCATCCCAGCTGTTAGGAAGAGAACATAGCAATAGAACAGCCTTATTCTCATCATCTTGTGTCATGCCAACTGAATTTTCTTGGTTGATCAAGGTGTTAAATTCATTGAGGTGATTTGTCATAGCTTCACCTTCCCTCATCTTAAGTTTATATAACTTCTTCATGATGAAGACTTTGTTCACAACAGATGCTTGTGCATATGTCGAAGCCAATTTATCCCATACGTCTTTGGCTGTATTTTTGTCTGAAACATTATACAGCACATTATCACCTAATGCAAGAAAGATTGTCGCCATGGCTTTCTCATCAAGCTTTCCCCAATCTTCATCTGACATGGCTATGGGTTTCTTTGCTTTTCCTTCAAGTGCCAGTGAAAGCTCTTTGTTAACTAATAAAGACTTCAATTGAATCTTCCATATCCCGTAATTCTTCCCAGAGAATTTATGAACTCTTACTTCTTCCATAATTCTGAAAATGAAATCTTCAACTAGCGATTAACCTCACTCTGATGCCAATTGTAGATTTAACCAATTCGGAAATAAAACAAAAAAATAGAATTAAAGAGCAGAATACATAGAACACACAATTTATCATGGTTCACCACAATAGTGGCTACGTCCACACTGAGAGCAGAAGAATTATATTAATCTCCAAATCAGAATGTTTACAAATGACAATAAGAGTCTTATTTATAGGCTCATACTGAACAGCTGAAAAGACAAGGCACAATAGACAAAAGTTCGTTGGCCTTCCAATCCCAACACTCTTTTCTTACAGAATAGACAACTGATCACTGCATGAACGGCGAAGGGATATGTACCAAATCTTCCAATCTTCTATATTGATTAAATTATTATGTTTGACATAAATTTATGTTACTATTTCTTTATCAGACATTAAGAAAACTAGTTTGATTAGATATCTATTCTTCCATGATAGTTGATGATAAGAAAGTGCAAGTGTAAAACTCCAAATTGGGCATTATTTGAAGCTTTGCAGATACCATCACAGCAATGTAAAAGTCCATTAATTTATATTGTCATAGTAAGTTTTACATCGCTACAATCGAGAGATTAAATGTTATTATTTTGGAATTTAGATAGAAACTTACCAATTCAGAGATTTTATAAATAAATAAATTGCCTATTGGGACTATAAACAGTAGCATCATCAATCTGCTTTCTCACAGAATAGATAACTGATTGAAAGTACAAATGGCCTCATGGTGTTTGGATCATTTTTTTTTTGGTTTGAATAAAACTTCTCAAGTGTGTGAGAATAAAGATCATGATCTTATGATCTATTTATCCAAGAATTCATAAGACTATTCAAACAAAAAAGTTAGTAGGAATCAAGTTCATAGTTATTAATTAAGGTTGTGTATGTGAACCTAATTTGAAGGATGATTAGTTGGCATACATGATTAGAAGAGTTGAGTTTATGTACTACTAACTACCATCTTCCATTGTCTAGGTTGGCTCCTCCCAGTTCTTCATGATGTTACTTTCCTAGCTTAGCAAGCCTAGGGTAAATGAAATCTTGGTTTCCTCCTTAAAATAAAATGATTCTAATTTTGATCCACATATAGGATTTTACAAAACATCCATAGATTTTTAAATGCATAAATCTAACTATCCTAAAAAAATGGTAATCAAACACATTAGTTACAAGGATAACCAATCTATCTCCATTATTACTATTATTGTAATTCCTATTTCATATTACCTAATTCAATTTCTTTCCTATCACTATGTACACTATCCACCCTTGACATAATCTACATGCTTTACATTTTTTAGCATTTTCTAAAATCAAATATTTCTCTAGTACATCCAAATTTACAAGAGATTTTGATTCTTATTGCTCTTCCATTCCATGGTTAGGGTTTAGGTTTGCATTGTGAAACCTATTTTTTAAAAAATTTGCTCTAATTTTATATTTGATCATGACACCTTTCAATTTTTATCCTTTGTGTGATTTCCTTATTAATTTCTATATTTTGATATATTCCTTTCATTTATTTCACATGATATTTAAATCCTCAGTTTTTATTCATGAAATTATATGCTTTGGATATGGGCTCCATCTTTTTAGAGTTTACATTTTATCACACTTTACCTTTCCCCTCCTTCACATGTCACTAAAATAAAGTCTTACTCTTTTGGTGATCCTTCGTTCATTTGGCTATTCCTTCAATGATGATCACTTTCCATGAGAAAGTAATGATATTTTTTAGCAAGGAAATATCATTTTTTTTAAAGAATTATAAAACATATATTTATTATACCTCTTGTGTTAGAGAATATTATTTTGACCTAAAGGCATTTAGTATTTCATCTTTATATATGGACCTTTCTATGGGAAAACACCTAAAATGTATCTAGACTCTAAATAGATATACACATGTCAAAGTTATTCTATGATAAATGTAACAAATCTAGAAAATCATCTTTACCCTCTTTAAGAATTCATTAAAATGGATTTATGGTTCTAAATATAACAATAAAAATCTTGGTATATAGAGGAACTATACTAGGTAAGCATAAAAAAAAGTGTATAGACATGTTGATGGCTCAAATGACATGTCATTTTCATTGATATTTTTTTAAATGCACTTGCTAGAAATAGTATCTACCTAAAAGGTTGAACCTAGCTTGAATCAGATTGTGTTCAAGTGATCATTATGGTATCATAATTTTTCAATTTATCTATCCACGAGGAATCACATCTTAGTCATGTTTTCATTGCTTAATAACCCCATCCTTTCTTTTTTTTTATGCCATTCATATGAGGACATTTCATAGCTCTTCATCTCCCAAATTATATGCATCATGATTGTTTTATACATTCATCTATATGAAAGATAGTTTTCATGCAACTATCTCTTTGGAATGCTATTAAATTTTAAATTCTTGATTCCTTCATTATAAGGATCTGTATCCAATTTATCTATAAGGCCCCGTTTGGTTGAGGGAATTAGCCTAGAATTGGCATTTGTGATTTCCCATTTTGTTGAATCTTCAGTTTGGGAGTGCAATATAAAAATAGAATAGGAAGATGTAAATGTTCATTTTGGCCCAAAATGAGTATTTACATCTTCCACTTGAAAAGGTGGAATTGGAATTTGAAATTAGAATTGGAATTGAAATGGGGGTAAATCAAATTTTTAAATTTTTCATGTCTACCACTTAATTTATAATTTATTCGATTTTTTTTTAAAAAAAATCAAATTTTTTGTCTTTTTTTTTTAATTTTTTTTTTTTTAATTGATTTTTTTTTTATTTTTTTTTTCTCAAATTTATTTTCCAAATTTTGGTTGTGATCAATGATTGTAACTTGGTTACTTGCCTCCAACTTTGGTTGCCTAAAATGGTCTACGATTCTATTTTTTTATTTTAATTCACGTAGGTTGCAATGACACAAAGCACATTCAGGTTAGGTTTGTTGACGTCATGAATAAAGCAAAAATTCATTTAAACTTCACTTTTCTACTGATGACCTTACCTTGCTATTTGACATGAATTAAATTCCTTTAAACTTCACTTTGATTTTCTATATAAAATTAAACTTAAAAAAATTAATAAAAATAAATTATTAAATTCAAAAATATTAAAACAATTCAATTTTATTTTTTAAAAACCATACTCAAATTCCAATTCTAGTTTCAAAATGTGGAACCAAATGGAGCAAATGTATCTTCTTGCTCATATTCCAGGTCAACCAAACGGTCCAAACTATATTCTGAAAATGGAAAATCAGAATATCAAATCCATGATTTGACCATTTCCAACATTTGATCAAATCCAACATTTCCTAATTCCTGCAACCAAACGGGGCCTAAATATTGGACAAATACTCCTATATAATAATGAATTCTAATATATGTTTATCATAATTTCCAAATACCTAAAAACCCTTAATGTTGCTTAGTACTTTATTTGATAGGCATGAGATCTAAAAAGAATCTCCTTAAGCTTGATACTATCACCAATTTCAAGTTATCAGAAATCATTTTTAAAGAATCAATAACCTTTATTATTTCTCATAGTAAGTGACTTAGTATTAAAATAATTAAATTTTAAATCATTGCACATTGTATTCTTATATGTTATCAATCTCTTCATGTGGTTAAATTAAGAAAGAGATCTAATATTTTTAATGACACTTATTCTAACATTATTGTTGTATTTGTGTGAATTTTTGAAGCTTTTTGCCAATCAAGATATTTCAAATACTACTAACTTGAAGAAAACCTTTGAGTGTGACAAAATAATGTCACAATTTATCACTATCAAACATTTCTCTAGAAATTCCAGATTTACAATAGATTTTGACTTGGGGATGCATTGTGAAACCTAATTTTTTATATTTTCTTTTCTCTAATTTTATATTGGATCATTGTCCACCTTTCAATTTTCCTCCTTTACCCGATTTCTAAAGTTCAATATATTCCTTTCATTTATTTGACATGATATCTATATCTTAATTCATTCATGAAATTATATGCTTTGGATATGGGATCCATCTTCATAGAGTATTTATTTTATCACACTTTACCTTTCTCCTCCTTCACATGCTACTAAAATATATCACACTTTTGGTGATCCTTACTTCCTTTGGTCATTCCTTCACTAATGATCAATTTCCATGGAAAGTAATGATATTCTTTAGCAAGTAAATATCTTATTTTAAAGAATTATAAAAAATATATATTTTAAACCGCTTGTGTTAGTGAATATCATTTTGACCCAAAGGCATTTAGTATTGATGAAGGGTGCTCCCCTTAATACCACATACACATAACAGAAACAAAGAAACAACAACAATTTGCAAAAATAGAAAATGGGCTTCTTATTATCTCCACAAATGTGGAATTAAAAATTTTAGAATTACAATATGCAAAGCCACATGGGCATTTTCCCTTACAATATTATGTAGGACAAAGCCTTGAATTATTACCCAGATCTACCCAAAACTGCTCCGAACTACCTAAGACAACACTATAGCCTTCCTTGTATAGGCAATTTTCCACCGCCTGGGAAGGTTCTAGAATTTTAGCAAATAAGGCCAACCAAAATTAGAATTATTTTATTTTACAATTTATTACATCAGAGTCAACTCAAAACTTTTGAAACCCAAACAAAATTTTTGAAGGAAAATCATTTTCTGCCATTTCAGGTGACCCAACTTCCAGAGACCATAAGTCATCACCCGTTGACCTGATTGACTATTATGACCCCATTTCAGAAAGGGCATGAAGTGTTCTACAACACCTGAATGAAATTTCATTCAGCCAAAGTTTCAACCTCATTCGAGGCCTCTAAATCCTTCAAAACTGAGTTCAAAGTTTTTGTACCCTACTGCCAATACCGAAAATTTTCAATATCTTCAAACCTAAACCTGATCTGGCAATGAAACTTTACTAGCAGGCTGATATAACCAAAATGAACCTCCAAGGAAGAAAATAGACCATTCTAAGCACGAACGGAAAACTTACTAAAAATAGTAAATTTCCAAAAATAGAAGCTTTGCACAAGACAACCCTTATTGAAAAGAAACCAAAAATATTTTTGGGTGATGCAAGATTTCTCTTACACCCAGGATGCTCCTGCATTAGACACCTGGGGTAATTTGAGAAGTGACCTTGTCATGACTCAGGTGTGAAGAGGAAAACCAAGATGGTTAACCTCTTCCTTTGTCAACCATGATAAATCTTCAACATGTCATCCTTTCCATTTGACCAGATATTCTTCATATGTCATGTTCCTTATGCTTTTGCCAACATGACTATATAGTATGTCCTCTATCTCCTTGGTATCTGAACTAGTTGTTGGAATACTCTATTGTGCTTCTGTGATCTCATTTTCAACACCCCCTTCATGATACTCTATCAAATTTGAAATGTTAAATACTGGTGAAATATTTAGCTCAGTAGGCAATTCTACCTTATAGGCATTTCCTGAATCATGTTTCTTCAGTATCTAACATGGCCCAAACTTCTTCAATTTCAACTTGTTATATGTACCAACTAGAAATCTCTCCTTCTGCAAATGAACCATGACTTCATCCCCAACCTAAAATTTCTTATGCCTTCTTTTCTCATCTGCTTTAGACTTATACTGCGCATTCATCTTGGTAATGTTCTTCCTCACTTCCTCATGGATGTTCTTCAAATGTTCTACAAAATCCTTAGCTTCAGCACTACTTATCTCTCCTTTATCACAATCTGGAATGGTGATTTATCAGTGCTCCTGTTAACAGAATTATTGTATGCAAATTCCACTTGTGGAAAAATCAAATCCCATCCTGTTGGCTTATCGCTGACCAAACATCTCAGAAAATTTCCCAAACTCCTATTCACCACCTCTGTCTATCTGTTAGTTTGTGGATGATGTGATGAACTAAACTTCAAATCTATCTTTAACTTCTTCCACAATGCATGCTAGAAATATCCAACAAACTTAGTGTCCTAATCTAAAACTATGCTCTTTGGCAAACCATGTAGTCTCACCACTTCTCTGAAAAAAAATTATGCTACATGAACAACATCATTAGTCTTCTTGAAGGGAATGAAATGTGTCATATTTGAAAATTTGTCAACCACTACAAAAATTGAATCATGTCCCCACTAAGTCCTTGGCAAACCAAGAACAAAATCCATACTGATATCCTCCCAAGGTTTCTCTGGTATAGGTAATGGCTGATACAACCCTATATTCTGCTTCACTCTTTTCACCATCTAACATACTCTACAACCCTGTACAAACTTCTTAACATCTTGCTGCAACTGTGGCTATTAATAATTCTCACTAACCAAAGCAAGGGTTTTATCATGACCAAAATATCTAGCCAGTCCTCTGTTATGCTTCTCCCTGATGAGATTCTCCCTCATTAAACTTCATGGAATGCACAACTGACTCCCTCTGAATAGCATATCATCCTGGATGATGAAATCTAACCACTTCATTCTATCTAGAGTAACAGGTTATTTACAAGCTTTCCAAGCTTCTCCAAAATCAAGATCCTATGGATACAAATTCTTGAGTTCCTTGAACCCAACCACCTCAATCTGCATCTCTGTCAGCAATAGTTGCCTTCAGCTAAGAGCATCTGCAACCCTGTTAGACATTCCACTCTTATGTTTCAAAACAAATGTATAACTCTGCAAAAACTCAACCCATTTCAAATGCCTTTGATTCAACTTTCCTTGACTATTCAACTATTGCAAAGCTTGATGATCAGTATACAAAACAAACTCCTTAGGAAGAAAATAGTGTCTCCACTTCTTTAATGCATGAACTATAGCATAAAATTCTTGATCATAAACAGAATATTTTCTCTTGCCATCATTTAACTTCTCACTGAAATAAGCAACAGGTTTACCTTCTTAGCTCATAATAGCTCCTATTGCAGTACCACTAGCATCACAGTCTACTTGAAACACCTTATTAAAATTTGGTAGTGCTAAAATAGGTTATTCTGGAACTTTTTGTTTCAACAATTTAAAACTCTTATCTACCCCATTAGTCCACTTGAACTCTTTTCTATCCCCTCTCATTGTTTCAGTCAAGGGTCCACAAATACTGCTAAAATTTCTGATAAACTTTCTGTAAAAGCTAGCCAAACCATGAAAATATCTTACCTCAGTAGCACTCCTTGGAGTAGGCCATTCAAGGATAGCCTGCACTTTCTCTGGGTCCATTTTTAGACCTTCTACTGAAACTACAAATCCCAAATACACTAACTCTTTCTTCACAAAACTGCACTTCTTCAAATTTATCAACAATTTGTCTTCTCTTAACTTCTCAAACACCATACGAATATTCATCATATGCTCCTCTAATGTCTTACTAAAGATGAAAATATCATCTAGCTAAACAATGACAAACTTACCCAGAAATTATTTCAGAACCTCGTTCATGAGTCGCATGAAAGTGCTCGGTGCATTGGTTAACCCAAAAGGCATGACTAACCACTCATATAGTCCTTCCTTTGTCTTGAAGGTAGTCTTCCATTCATCTCCTTCTCTGATCCAAATCTGGTGATATCCACTCTTCAGATCAATCTTTAAAAAATACAGAGCTTCACTCAAACAGTCTGTAATATCATCCATCTGTGGTAATGAAAACCTATACTTGATTGTGATCTTGTTTATAGCCCTGGAATCTATACACATCCTCCATTCTCCATTCTTCTTTGGTGCTAATACTGCTGGTACAACACATGGACTCAAGCTCTCCCGAATTAACCCTTTCTATAACAACTCATGTACTTGTTTGTTCAACTCTTCACTTTCTGCTAGTGTCACTCTGTGTGCTGCCTTATTTGGAAAACTGGCTCCTGAAATCAAGTCCATCTGATGACTGATCTTCCTTACTGGTGGTAATCCATCAGGAACATTATTGGATACAATATCCTAAAACTCATTCAACAAATCTACAACTTCTACATGTACATCTTCTACTTTCTCTTTACCAGCTTTCAGGATTAAAGAAAAACACATATGCTCATGCCTCATACCATCTAGGAACTTTCTTCCATCAACAAAAGTTATTCTTGCATTACCACATACCTTTTCTTTTGTCTCTTTCAATGGCTTTAGCTTATGTCGCACTCCATCCTTTGTCAGGGAATAGGTATTCGCATGACTATCATGTACAACATGCCTGTCAAACTACCATGGTCTACCTAACAACATATGACATGCATCCATAGGTATGATATCATATAGTACCTCATCATGGTATCTGCCAATCTTGAACTTCACTAGGCACTGTTCACTGACCATGACCTTGTGGTCATCCTGTACCCAGGCAATCTGATATGGATGTGGGTTTTTCTATCTCTTGAGCTTCAACTTCGTAACCATCTCTTGTGACACCAAATTGTCAGTGCTTCCACTATTGATAATCACATCACAACACTTATTCTCACACTTGCACCTGGTGCAAAATAGGCTCCTTTTTTTCTCAAGTTCATTCTCACCACTCAGTAGGACTCTTTTGTTAATTAGCATTTCTCCTCTTTTAGCATCTTCAGAATGTGATGATCTAGCATCTTCATCTACATGTGCAACTCTAGCCTAGCCTTCAGTTCTCCTATCTATCCTTCCTTGGCGTTGAGGACATTCAACTGCCTTATGACCTTCTTCTCTACAGTGAAAACATGTTCCACGGAAGCTTTCTCTTCCTAAACCTTGTCCTCTTCGTCTTCCTCTTTGATCTCTATTATTCTGATCATAGAAATGATTGGAATTGTTTCCTCTCTAATTTTTGACTACTACTGGCCTCATCCTTCTTTTTCGGATCATCATTTTGACCTCCATATGACCGTCCACCAGATCTTCCACCACGACCTCTTCCGTTTTGTCTGCTCTCAAACTTCTTGTTTAACTTTTCCTCTACTTTTAGGGAAAACTGGTATGCCTCTTCAATACTATTCATCTGAACCAAATTCAACTCCTCTTGAATGCTCGGCCTCAACCCATTAAGATAATGGGAAAATTTCTCCTTATCAACTTTCACATGGCCTATTCTGATGAGGATTTGATAGAACTCCTATGTATAATCCTGAACAGATCTTCTTTCAAACTTTGCATTTTCTTCAGTAGGTCAAGCTCATAATCAAACTTTGCACATACACATAACAGAAACAGAGAAACAACAACAATTTGCAAGAACAGAAAATGGGCTTCTTATTATCTCCACAAATGTGGAATTACAAATTTCAGAATTACAATATGCAAAGCCACATGGACATTTTCCCTTACAATATTATGTAGGACAAAGCCTCGAATTATTACCTAGATCTACCCAGAACTACTCCGAACTACCTAAGACAACACTACAGCCTTCCTTATATAGGCAAATTTCCACTGCCTAGGAAGATTCTAGAATTTTAGCCAATAAGGCCGACCAAACTTAGAATTATTTTATTTTACAATTTATTACATCAGAGTCGGCTCAAAACTTTTGAAACCCAAACATAAATTTTGAAGGAAAATCATTTTCTGCCATTTCAGGTGACCCAACTTCTGGAGACCATAAGTCATCACCCGTTGACCCAATTGACTATTATGACCCCATTTTGGAAAGGGCGTGAAGTACTCTACAACATCTGAATGAAGCTTCATCCAATTGAAGTTTCAACCTCATTTGGGGCCTCTAAAGCCTTCAAAACTGAGTTCAAAGTTTCTGTACCCTGCTGCCAATACCAAAAATTTTCAATATCTTCAAACCTAAACTTGATCTAGCAATGAAACTTTACTGGCAGGCTGATATAACCAAA
This sequence comes from Chamaecyparis obtusa, assembly GCA_027943335.1. Classification (NCBI taxonomy): domain Eukaryota; kingdom Viridiplantae; phylum Streptophyta; class Pinopsida; order Cupressales; family Cupressaceae; genus Chamaecyparis; species Chamaecyparis obtusa. The sequence goes on from BSBK01011843.1 coordinate 60,152, forward strand.
ATGAACCTCCAGGGAAGAAAATAGACCATTCTAAAAACGAACGGAAAACTTACTAAAAATAGTAAATTTCCAAAAATAGAAGCTCTGCACAAGATAGCCCTTATTGAAAAGAAACCAGAAATATTTTTGGGTGATGAAAGATTGCTCTTACACCGAGGATACTCCTACATCAAGTATTTTATCTTTATGAATGGAATTTTCTATGGGAAAACACCTAAAATATAACTAGACTCTAAATAGATATGTACACATGTCAAATTTAATCTAGGATAAATGTAATAAAACTAGAAAATCATCATCAACCACTTTACAAATTCATTAAAATCATTTTATGGTCCTAAATATAAGAAACTCTTAGGATATAGAGGAACTATACTAGGTAAGAATAAAAAAGCATATAGATATTTTGATGAATCACATGACATGATACATTCATTCATACTTTCTTAAATGCACTTGCTAGAAATAGTCTCTACCTAAGAGGTTGAACCTAGCTTGAATTAGATGGTGTTCAAGCTATTATTACTATGTCATAATTTTCAATTTATCTATCCCCTAGTTATCACCTATTTGTCATGTTTTCATTCCTTAACAATCTCATCCTTTCTTTCTTTTTTTATTTATGCTATTCATATGAGGACATTTCTGACCTCTTCATCTCCCAAATTATATGCATCATAATTGCCTCATACATTTATCTATATGAAATATAGTTTTCAATGTAACTATTTCTTTTTCATGGTATTAATTTTTAATTTCGTGATTCCTTCATTATAAGGATTCATATCCAATTTAGATCTATAATTGTTTCCTCAAATACCAGGCAAATATTATAATAAATTCTAATATATATGTTTATGATAATTTCTAGATACCTAAAATCTCTTGATGGTGTTTGGGATTGTATTTGGCAAGCAAAATCTCTACAAGGAATCTCTTCAAGCTTGATTCTACCCTGGGTTCTAGCGTATTAGAAATAAATTCTAAAGCATCAATAAGCTTATTATTTGTCCTAGTACGTCATAGTATTAAAATAATCAAGTTTTAAATCATCACACACTCTATTCAGGTATATGTTATCAATCTTTGCTTATGGTAGAAAAAATAACTCTAATTTTCCAAATGATTGAGCTAGGGGTCTCCTTGCACATATAAATATCTTACCTTCTTTAGATGTGTAAGAAGGAGAAATCTTATAAATTTTTCATATTTAGATACATTATTAGTGAAAGAGGATTTCTTTTAAATTGAATAATTGTTGACATGCTTTAGTGTGCAAATATATCTAGCTTAGTGAAATGATGTAGTTATCAAATTTTCATAATAGATAATGCAACTTTATTGTTAACCGCTAATGTAATAAATCAATCTTAAGCTAACATTCTACACCTTATTATATTGTTCCTTCAAATATACCTGTGAAACAACTCAATTTTACTTTTCCAATAGACTTGGTGATTATATTTAAGCTATGTAATTTCATCAATCAAGAAATACTAGAGCTAAATGTGATGGTCTATCACTTGTTAAATAATATAATGGCATTTGAAATCATGTACTTTGTTTGTTCGTGGAGAACTAGATTATTCACAACCTTCAATGCCTCATAATTGTAGAAATGAAGAATAATAGGTTTTTATTTAGGAATATCTATATCAACTAGAAGGTGAAAACCAAATCACCTCACAAACATCTCCTCATATAGTAGGATATGTAGCCTGAATGGATGGGAGAGTAAACATAGTTTTATGTTAGCTTATCCATAAAATAAATCCAAATCCAAGACAAAAAAACATATCCTACAGTCTATTTTCTATGATAAATGGATAAAACATGCCCTGGGTTAGCATATCCATAAAAGAAGAATTGAGTGTGCTTATTATATTCTATACCATAACCACATGTACCTTAGACATATCTCATAACATTCTCATATGCAACTCAAGGCATTTCTTTGGTTCATTCATAAATATAGATAGATAGCCAAAGCATAAATATAGTCACATAGAAGTCAATTAAATGAGACTCCCAACAAGCTTCTTATAGCTCAAGATACATTAACTTGAGGTGAGTCCTAGAAGAAAGATATTTTTAAACCTCTCTAGGAGTGCCTGGGAATATTTCATTTATGTAATAAAAATATGATGCTCCTGCTATCACATCTCAAATAGTCCATATATGTATTCAAGGACCAAGGACATTTCTACCAGATATTACCATTTGAAAGAGAATGTTCAAGAAAAAGAAGCTAGGTTGGAGTAAAAATTAGGATCAAATTTAAAATATATTCACAAAAGAACTCTCTACTTTTCCTCCCTCTCTCTTGGCGTCATCTATGCCTCTCTCTCCCCCCCCCCCCCACTCTCTACCCCTCCTCTCTCTCCCCATATCTCTTCTCCTTAAGTGCGAACACTACTATTTAGAGACACAAACGTGAATGGGTTAAGAAAAATTAATCCTTTCATATTTTTTCTCCCTAAAGATGTTCTCACGTCTTCACTACTGACAAATAATGCTTATACTATCAAAAACATGTTTGCATTAGTAACACATCTACTAATTTTTAACATTATGGAAATTGTAAACACATTAGGCCACAAGCATTTTAGGGGCCAAAAATGTGAACAGGTTTAGGGAAAGTAACACATACACATTATCTTGAGTTAAGGTGGATTGTCAATGGCCAAAAGAACACAAAATAATCCTAGTGAAGGTCCCAACACAATTCTTTGTGCTCTTCATGTGACATTATTGAATAGTGTAAGAGATTCCTTTATTTTATATGTGTTCAAATGATTGAAATGTATAATTATTTTGATTCTTCAATTTATTTTTTATTTTTTAATGTTTCTAGTTGTCAAATCTCAAGACTTTTATATTTTTATGATGATTTAGGCCTATTCATATTAATGATGGGAAGGAACAAGAGAGGAACACTCGAATATAAGAGGTAGAAAGGAATAGACAAAGGGAGTTCATGAGAATAGTACATGAAATGAGAAAAATGGAAGGAGAAGGCATGTCATCTACAATAGCTCATTTGAATGTACCAAATGAAAACCAAGAATGAGTATCACTATCAATCACCTTACCTATTGAGACAAGGAATGATTAATAAAATGTACTAAATTTAAACAAAGGATAAATTCCAATCTTAACACCTCCTTGAATTGTCCATAGAAGACCAAAATATCTAATTGAGATTGATGAAAGTAGTTTGTAACCAACCCCTGATGAGATTCCTGATTGCACTTGTAGAAGAATTGTCAATAGAATTTGGCAAAACTATTTTGAGAGATTAAATTAAATTAGAAGGTTCCAATTAATTATTTAATTGATTAAGTATTTTAATTATAGAGTCACTATGAAAATCCTTGGTTTAAAATCCTCTTAAACCAATAGTGAGAAATCTAATTGACGTGTATCAAGAAAGAGGTTCAATATTACACACTGAAGATTCTCATATTACCCAATGTGATCTTATGTTTGTGTGTGTGAAAATTGTACCTAGCTGGAGACACAAAACTTCAGTAAAACATTAGAGGTTAGCAAATCCAAAAATATGCAAATGAACAACTATTGCTAACCAGGCGATTTACTGCCTTCTAGTAAGTGCAACTATGGTATTCTCAAAGTTAGACCGAGATCAGTGACAATGCAACACCTAAACGAAAGATTTAATGGTGAAAAATGGATGGAAGATGAATGCAGATTAATCTATTTGTTATTTTTATTTTCTATGCAATATGTATGAAAACCTGTGTGAGAACTTGATCTAAAGATGAATTGAAATGAATTCAATTTAATCTATCAATGATATGAAATTGCTATGAAAAATGAATGAAAACAAGAATCCAAGAAAAAGCACAATCTCACCAATTGCCAAATCACACAAGCCAGATTCTTCAAATTCGCAAGGTGAAATTGTGAAGGACTGAGCCTCATTTATATAGAAATCTAGGGTTTGAAAATGCATGGAAAAAGCCAAAGATCTCTCTCTGATCAACTCAAATTGATTGTTGAGTTATCAGAAAATCAGAAAGAGTTAACTCATAAAATCATGCAAAATAGCTTTTTAACTCAAATCAGGAGTTCAGATCACTTTTTCAACTTACAATCACATGTTGAGTTTGAAAAGTTAACAAATTGAATTAATTTGTTGATTTAAAGTTAACTGCTTTTTCTGAATGTGCATGGATAATTATGAATTTATTTAATATTCCAAGTGATTTATTCTCAACTTAACTAATTTTTGAATAAATATAACTGATTTATGGGTTAATCAATTATTTAATCAAACTTTATCCCAAAACTATATCATTAAATTTGACAACTTGATTTAATCAATTAAATAAACATTTAATCAATTATTTTTAGAATTTTGATTTATTGTCAAATAAAAATAATATTAATTCAGAATAAATGTAATTAAATCTAATTAAATAATTAAGTGGTAGAATTAAACTCAATTAATCAAATATTTGACATATTTAATTAATTAAACTTAGGATAAATAATGTCATTTATCGCCAAATAATATTTAATTAAAGATAGTTAGGATAAATTAGGAATATTCAAGAATATTCCACAATGCAGAATTAGGATAGAATCAATTAGGGTTTCGATGATTTGATGTGTCAATGTGCCTTCGGTTAGGACTTTTATGTTGATTTCGATCGATCTGTTGATGTAGGAGGTCAATGGTCCTATAGCCCATTTTGGGGGTATTACATTTTGCCCCTCTTTGAATTACTGTGTGAAGCACAGTGGTTCAAATATTAATCTATTTCTAATGATGGTGCAAACTTAGTTATGTGTTGGAGAAACTGATTCTGAAAGATTAACCGATTCCGAGACAGAAATCGATTGAGAGATTCGAAGATGTTGATTCAGGTCCTGGTTGACAAAAGAATCAAGATGATGTTCACTATATCAACAATGAACCGATGATTACAAAGAAGTGTCAAAATGCCTAATTGTGAACCTATGATTATGAGGAAGTGACTGTCATGACTCCAAACCTGATTGTCCAAAAGAATCGAAAGGATATCAAATCTGAACCCTTCAGTTACGAAGAATCAAGGAAATAACACAACTGAACCGATCGTTACGAAGAGCTAATATGGTTCACAAGTTTTAGGAGAACACCAAATTGATATAGATTTTAGTGAATCTGATATGCCCCAAGCGATGTGCCCCAAGAGACAAGGACTTTGATGAGTCAACAACTAGACGTGGTTGTTGTCTTGATTACTATAAGAAATTTGATTTGACATATTTGATAAATGTTGTGTAATATCGTGCCCCTTCAGGATGAAAATCAAAATCTGGCAAGAAAGCCAATGTGAAATGGTTTAGAGGTGATGTAATCAAAGTTAGAAGTGGTTACACACGTCCATAGATGCATTCTGCATCGTTTGGAGCTCCTGTTGACAAATTTTGACTAGGTTTGACCATGAGTTGACCATGGTTGACCAAGTTGAAATGTGAAGAGTTTGAGGTATGATAATCAGTTAACTTGAATACTAGATTTCTAGAAGGTGATGAAAGTTGATTATGCAAGCAGTCAGTCGTCCTGGGTCCAAAAATTTTAAATAGCAATTTTGACAATATAACTGATCTCAGATTTCAATTTTGATCCCGAAAATGGGTTCAGAACGTCGAAATTAACTACGAGTGCAATTTTCACGCAAAACGAAGCACTTTGAAAAATAAGTTCAAAACCTATATAACGCCCAAAAGGGTCATTTTCAAATCATTTTCACCGTTGACTTTTATAAACTTTGTGGAGCCCTCTGAGCGAAAATGAAGGTTCTTGTCTCCTTGCACCGATTTGAGCACAGTCGTCGATTCTAGAGACCGTGACAATATGGGAATCCGGTAAGTGGACCTTTGTACCTCTCTGTGAATTCAAATTTTGCAACTTTTCATGCTTTTTAGGAATTTTTATCACGTTTTTAAAAATTTTAATTTTTGCACCACGGAAACTCGTACAACAGTCTACTTAAGCTCATACGAGTTTTCAATACCCTATAGAGTGTCGTGTGGGAAACTTATATAACTCGTATGAGAGGGACCCATTTGTCATACGACATTTCATCGGGTCCCTCAAGTGTCGTGCGAGAGCATGTTCAATGTCGTATGACCATAAAGTGTCGTATGGGAAGGTGTAGAAACTCGTACGAGTCTTCATGCCAGTTTTTTAATTTTTGAATTGTCGTATGGAAAATAACAACATTTTTTGAAGCCCTTAAGCCAAATTTTTAACTTTTTTTATTTCGTAGCTGATTTTGGTAGCCTTTAATGCACCTTCTGAAGTATTCAATTTCTCATGTGTTGTTCCTTTAATCTGATTTCTAAGCAATTTACTGAAATGTTGTCACACTTCTATGAATCCTTACATGCAAGAAAACTCAAGAATGAGCCCTCACAAATCGATCCATAGCTCTCTATGCATGGAGTTGCAAGATTTGTAAAATTGCTCTCAGCTAGAGCTATAAACTCATGACCTTGCTAGTCAACCACACAATGAGAGATTCCAAATCAAAGACAAGGGCAACAATGCCAATATCTCCAATGAAATCCAAATGAATGCAATGCAATGCAAAATTAATCTAAGATGAGCATGTAAGTATGCAAATTAGGCTATGAAAATGGAAATGAAAGAGTTACAAACCCTCTAATTAAACTATGTGAGATTAATTTAAAACATGAAAGGAAATGATTCAACTATGATGCAAGCTAGGATGTGATGTAGATGCAAGATGAATGCCAATGATGCTCCAAATCTTCAAAACTTGATGCAAGAATGTCTCCAAAAGCTTCAAGATGACTTAGAAAACTTGTAGCATAACAATAGCATAAAATAAAATGTATGAAAATGAAGAAGAGAGCTCTTCTTTTATAGGAAATGAAAAATCAATGGACGATCGAGATTAAGAGGCAAAAGACTTAATCAACGATGGAGAAAAATGGAAGCTTGATCCTTGTGCACAAATATCCTCCAATGAGAAAATAGGAGTTGACTTTTGTGTCCATATGAGACAAAAAGTATTTTTTCTCTTTTTATAAAATAAGAATAATGCTTTATTTGTGCAACATAGGATAAGAAGAAAAGTGGAAATTTTTTATTTAAATAAAAGGGGAGGAAATATTCCTTTTAATTAAATAAAGACTTAGGATAAAATGATTTTATTATTTAATTAAAAGAGATTTTTAATTAATTAAAAGAGAGCATGTTCTCTTAATTAAATAAGATTTTTTTTATTTTTTTTTTCTCTTTTAAATTAAATAAGGCTCAAACCTTAAGAAATACTGAATTGATTATGATTTGATCAAAGAAATTGATATAATTAATATTGTTGATATTTGAAAATATTGATTCAGGGATTTGATAAATTGTTGAATGGGGGCCCAAAGTCTAGGCAACCATTTTAGGGTGCATACAATAGGGTGTCCTATTTTTGTGTTGTGTAGGTCCATTACCCAGATGTGCATGTTCATATCGCGCATCTTGCTACTCAGAGACTCTGTTTGTCACTACTTGACCCCATGAGAGTCCATCTAGCAGCCTGCGGTTTTGAGTTCCTGATTCAGTTACCTGATATTCGAGTAAACCATGGCCTTCTGACTGCATTGATTGAGCATTTTCATTTAGAGATGCTGACATTCCATCTTCCGACAAGGGAGATCATTTTCACACCTAAGGACATCTATAGGATCCTCAGGATACCTTCTCATGCCCTGCATTTAGATTACATCAATGCGGTTAACACAGGGTTACTTGCATTCGTGACATTATTTGGTGTTGATGAGCAAATAGCACAAAAGATTACATGGGAGACATTTGTATAGAGAAATGGCATGTCCCATCGATTAGAGTGTATTATAGTTGGCATGATCAGAGGTATTATCATGTTCGACCGTCAGCAGAATGGTCTTCTTATGGGATGGGCACCAATGGTTGCACATCTGATGGCAAGTCCGGCTGAGCTAGGATGGGGTCAGTGCTTACTAGCACACATGTTCTCAGAGATGCATGAGATTGTCTACCATGAGGGTAAGACTTTCACTTCTGGTGCTCTAGTCCTTCAGATTTGGGCTTGGGAGCATATCCCTATATGCAGACTAATTTGTACAAATGAGAGATAGCCATAGGAGCCCCTGATCTATAGATATTTTGGATACATCACACAATTATGGATGGGTCACACCGAGTACTAGTGGCACATGCTAGATGATATGACCTTTGTCATGTGGAGACTGTATTTGTAGATTGAGGCATGGCCAGCTGCTCGTGTTCAGTTTGGACATTTTTGCCAGAGTCAGATCTTGATAGGGCGATCGATTACAATCCTTGAGAGATTCATTATTACACGTGGCTGGTGTTAGTACGACATCATTCAGGATGCACCATAGGATTTTGCTGCCTACACACAATTGGTGTGAGAGATTGGTCTAGGGTGATCAGCCAAGCTTTCATATGTAGATTGCAACCTTGAGTACTATAGGCTTGTGAGCAGAGATTGAGATTACAGACCATAGGTGGCTGATGCTAGAGTTATAGATGCATTCATTGCTTATTTGGTAGAGCATCCGATGAGGTGTTTCTCAGATCCTACTAAGCTTATTCCTACCATGGAGGATGTTGAGGATGTCATAGGTGCCCCTATGGATAGAGGTTAGAGATGGCATGAGGCACAAATACCAGTGGTGTAGTTGACACCACCTAGGCCACGAGCAATGATGACCCCTCCTAGGCCATTTGGACATATGAGACCTCCCCGGCCACAAACAGTTCCAGCAAGTAGACCTACTGTATTGTCTCGTAGATATTCCAAAGGTGAGAGTGGTACCTTGGGAGGGATTGATAGTACTGATGAGGTTCTAGGAGCTCAATAGGATGCTATGATGGAGGAGGTACAAGATGCTCATGATTTTGACTTAGGTGTAGAGCTTCGTTGCCGCAAGGCGAGCACAAAGCAGCCAATGGAGGAGATAGAGGTATCTGTAGAGGTAGATCCTAGTTTGAGATCTATGCCATAGGATTTTATTAGGAAGCTCCGACATTAGCTTCATGATCAGAGGACCCACATCATGACATTAGAGGTCTAGCTCCATGATCATGAGAGATATTTGCATGAGCAAGAGGCTGATGTTAGACGTCTGCAGGCTGAGGTGATCCACTAGATAGGTTGGGCAGCCTATTATGTGTCAGCATCTTATTCTGTTGTGCCACCTAGACAGAGGATGATATCATACTCCCAGTACATGATAGATTCTGAGGGAGCTAGGGCCACACATGCTGAGCCACCACCTGATTCACTTGCCGGAGGTGGAGTTGCACTTGATGCTGAGGACCAGGCAGATAGTTGATATGTTATAGTTCTCTTTTTTTGACATTTTGATTATATCTCATAGTTCATTGTAGCTCATTCTTCTGTACACAATGCCAGTAGTGCACCCCCTTGTACTCTTTCGATATATATATATATATATATATATATATATATATATATATATATATATATATATATATATATATATATATATATATATATATATATATATATATATATATATATATATATATATATATATATATATATATATATATATATATATATATATATATATATGAGATCAATTTTTGGTTGTGACATCATTATACTTGTCATTTCGGTTTATGATGTAATATCATGTGATGCATAGATATGAAATGTTTATTTTGTTGTGGAATGTATGGATTATGCAATGAATGTTTTCTTTCAAATGTATGAATATGCAATGCAAAGATATATATTAGATGAATAAATGCACATGTATGCATTTATGGATGCTTATGTATGTAATGGATTTATGAAATGAAACATAATGTAAATGCAGCGATACACATGATATGTTTTTGCAGGTATTTGAAGAAGACAAGTGCTCAGTCATCGTCAAAATGGATATGTAACCCAGGATGGCAATTGCTTGTTGATTAGTTAAGGGGACCTTCATACAATGCTTAGTCCTTGTGTTGTGTGTTTTAGTGCAAATTAGGAGAATCTAAGCATTTTGATCTGTAGAAAAACCATGAGAAATGTGACCATGCAAAGTGCAAAATACAAATGAAATGCGAGAACTGGGACTTAGTCACTGATCATGTGTCAGTCTTTATCATCACTGAATTTATTAGGTAACTGGATAGTCAATACAATGTCCACTAGCTAGACAACTATAGACATATGAATATTGACTGTTAGTCGACAATGTCAGATTAGATATAAGCACCAAGGAACAAAGAGTCGGGATGACCTGAATATCATGTCTATTTTGATTTTGCAATTTGTATAAGCATCAGAACATAAACTTTGTGATGACCTAAATACGCATTGTGTACATACACACCAAACAATTGGGAGATCATTATGGTTCCAATGTGAATTACCTGCAGTGACCCTTTATTGTTCACATCCTTGGGTAGAATTGTGTTTCACAGTAGGAGCAAGAAATTACTTAAAAAGACAATAGTTAGATCAAAATTCCTTGAAGCATCCTGGTATCGATGGTCGAGGTACACATGGTCATCCAATACATGATGGAGGCACTTATAGTGGACACCAATTCAATCCAGAATTTCCAAAGTTGTTAGATTTTCACATACAAATAGAAGACAAAGAAAAGATAATGCGCCTAGTCATCACTCTCTAAATCCTATAAGGAAATCATCGAGGAGCTCGAAGGGACAGAATATGCAAAAATCTCAATGCGAATCAGTAAGCATACAAGGAGATAAAAAGCATTTGTGCCAAGATGGTTTTTGTTTGTTTGTTGTTGTAGTTTGTTTGGTGTGCAAAATCCTTTTCTGGTAGGGAGACAAACAAATTAACTCAAATGTAGCTTGGAAGGACTTTGACTAGATATGACTCATCTAATATACACTAGAGACCATAGGATATGACATTGATTTCCCCCAAGTTTGAAATGTTGATAGGATGTAGATGTTGTTGAGCTTGGTACACTGGCTGACTTTATTGAAAACAAGACGCAAAAGAAAACAAGGAGATATGTACAAACTAAAGCAGACTGAAAGTTGGGAAAGACCAAGATTGCGTTGATAGATGGAGTGTTTTGATACAAGTGGCACCCGTTTGCCAAGTTTTCACCATCTTGGCAGAGATTCTATTTTTTCTACCAAGGCACCTATTTACCAAGTTTTCACAAAGGCACTTTTTTGTTTTCTTCTTTTTTTGTATTTTTATCTTTTCAATTTTTTTGTATTTTTCCATTTTTTCAATTTTTTTGTGATTCATCAAGGTGCCTATGTTAGGAATGAATGCTAAAGTGTTTGGCGGCCATTCTGTAGCAGTTGTTGTTGCATTCATGACTATGATTGTCATTGATGTCAACATAGTGATTTACCGAAGATTTGCAGAGAAGCAGACAAAGTTTGGATTAGCGCATGTGGGTTATTGTAGTTGGAGCTATGCGATGTTGAGGTTATAATTTTTGATATGTCATATGTCTATGGTTAAGAGCATAGATAGTAATCCATTGATTCATGGAAGTTATGATCATTTTGGTGGAAGCAGTGTTCAGGCAGTGTTCCTGAGTAGCGGTTTATGGAAATTAGATGATATCTCCTAATCGGGATGGAATCTAGTTTTGTGTAGTTAAAGGGAAGTTGAAGACACATTGATAGTGATGTGGATGATAGCATAGACTTCGAGGTCACATGAGTGAAAATTTATTATATCTGGAAGTCGACAATTTTATGTAATTTTGGTGTAGTGTGTGGAAACTTTTATTTTGTAATTGTATGCCGACTCATTTGTAATTATTTGAGTGTGGTATAAAGGAAGGAATGTATTTCCTTGTTGATATGTAATTTTAATGTAGTATCATGATGTTTTTATGTGAAAGTGTGTAATGGTAGCAGAAGTTGTGATGCGGTATGCATGAAGTGAAGAAAAGAGCTAAGTATGAGAGCGAAATTGTGAAGGAAGATATGCGAAGTACAAAGATCTGAAATTGAGATATGATGTAATAGTGAGTGCATTTTGGCATAGTTAGAGAAGAGGTAACATATTATTCTATTGAGTAATGCAAAGATTATTTGGAAAGTGTGTTCAGTGATCTTACCCTGAAGCTGTTTGGGCAGTGGGTCTTTCTGTCTTCTATAACTCTTAACTGGGTTAGAATCTTTTAACAAGGATTCAAAATCTCCTAACAAGGATTCATATGTACTAAATGTATTTCATAAGACTCCTAACAAAGTCCATCCTCTCACAAGGTATATTCATATTAGTGCATCTTTTGTGGGCATCATTCCCACCGGGGTTTACTCTTTGATCAAGAGGTTCCCTAGTCAACATATCTTGTGTCATTATGTTATTGTGTATGAATATCTTTCTATGGTTGGTAATTATATTTCTTATATGGTTTAATGTTGTTGAAGATGATAAAAGTTATAATTATCTGATAACTGATTCACCCCCCCCCCCTCTTAATTATCTTGGTGGATTTTACTTTCTAACAATTGGTATCAGAGTGACAACTCCTTGCAAGAGAAGTTTAACAGCTTAAGGAGATCCGTGGTGAATTTCAGGAAAGAAAGCCCTAAGTTTGACGTAGTAAATTTTGACAGCTGGAAAGAAAAGATGAAGACACACCTATTATGTTTAGGACCAGGTTATTGGTTGATTACAAAGAATAATAAGACTATCATTGAAGAGGACAATCTTGAAACATGTACTGCGAAAGAGAGAGATCTATTCATGTGTAACATACTTGCAAGAGAAGCACTTTTGACAGCACTACTGAAGAATGAGTACAGTCAAGTAAAATATTTGAAAAAATCTCATGAAATTTGGAATGCTTTACACTCTACTTTTGAAGGTGATGAACATGCAAAAAGAGTTAGATTACATAATTAGATATGTGCATTTGAAGATATAAGAATGTTGGAAGATAAATCTATTAGAAGTTATATTGGTAGAATGTCAAAGATCATTTCAGGTATAAAATCTTGTGGAGGAACAAAGACAAAGAATGAAGTGATATGGAAAATTCTGAGGACATTAACTCCTATATTTAAGCAGAAAACACAGATGATTGAACAAGTGATACCTTGTAAAACAAACTTTACAAGAGAGACTCTTCTTGGAAGATTGGAAGCAATAGAAATGAACCTGAGATTATCAGGAGACTTACCTAGAATGGAGACAGCATTCAATGCTCTTAGTATTCGCCCTACTTTGTCAAGAAGCATCAGTGTGAGCGGAGATTATGCTGGCAGCAGCAGATCTAGAAATGAAGAAGACAAGAAGATTGAAGAAGGTATTGCCTTGCTTGTGAAAAGAGAACCAGACGGTAAGAAAAATTTTAAATGTTGGACTTGTCAAGAATATGGTCATTTTGCATCTAAATGTCCTAAGAGAGTGAAAAAGTACAGAAGCAATTTCAAACCTAGAAGATCTAAGGAATGTTATTATGCTAATGATGAAGATCTTGAAGCTAGTATAGAAAGAACTTTAAGTGAAAGTAATACTGAGAATAATGATGACATAGGATTTGTAGCAATTAAAGAAGAAAATCTTGAATCTAATGTTAAGGAAGAAAAAGCCTTAGTTTCTCAAGTTGAAAAGAAAGTTGATTGGATTATAGATAGTGGTTGTTGACATCATATGACTGGAGACATGAAAAAGTTCATAAAGTTGAATGAATATGATGGTGGAGTAGTTAGAGTTGGAAACAATACACCTTGTTTGATTAAAGGTATAGGATCTATTACTTTTGATGGAAAGACTAATACTGATGATGTTTATTTTGTGGAAGGATTGAAACATAATCTTTTGAGTGTTGGACAATTAGTTGATAAGGGATATCAAGTTTGGTTTACTAAGAAAACTTGTGTGATAAAGGATAAAGAAGGAAATCTGATTGGAACTAGATCTAGAACCAGAGGTAATATATTTCAGTTGAATCCTACTGATATGACATGTTTGATTACTAAAATTGATGACAGTTGGTTATGGCTTAGAAGGTTTTGTCATATAAACTTTGATAACATTATGAAAGTAAGTACTACACTTGCAGTAAGAGATTTACCTAGAATTATGAAGCCTACTAACATGATTTGCAAAGAATGTGTAATGGCTAAATAGAAGAGAAGTTCTTTTCCTAGTAAGAATTTTACATCTATAGAGAAGCTAGAGATTGTTCATACATATTTGAGCAGTCCTACTAGGACTAGAGGATTCTATGGAGAAAGGTATTTTATGATTCTTGTTGATGATTTTACAAGAATGATGTGGATTGCATTTCTTAAAGAAAAATCTGAAGCATTTGATAAGCTTAAGATTGTTAAGAATAAAGTTGAGAATGAATCTAGAATGAAGATTAAATGTTTAAGGTCTGATAGAGGTGGAGAATTTACTTCTAGAGAGTTTAACAACTTTTGTGAAGAAAATGGCATTAAAAGACAGTATTCAGCCCCTAGAACACCTGAACAAAATGGCATTGTAGAAAGAAGGAACAGATTAGTGACTGAAGCAGCAAGAGTTGTGTTGTTTGAAAATAATTTGGCAAAGATATTCTGGAGAGAAGCAATGAACACATCAGTATACATAATGAACAGAGTACAAATCAGAGCAGACATAGACAAGACACCTTATGAATTATGGTTTGGACATGCACCCTCAGTTAAGTATTTTAGAATTTTTGGAAGCAAATGTTATATAAAGAGAGATGATGATATAGGAAAGTTTGATCCTAGAAGTGATGAAGGTATATTTCTTGGATATTCTTTGAAAAAAAAAGCATATAGATGTTTCAATAAAATAACTAAGACTATTGTTGAGAGTGCAAATGTTAAAGTTGATGAAAAGTTCAAAATTCAGGAAAGAATGCTTGATTATGAATCTGATGAAGAAGCTCATCCTAAGCCTAATATTGGAACTACTGAATTTTTTATGAAATTGACAGTGATTTGTTGAATGAAAACCATAGTGAAGTTATTGAAGAACCTACATCTGAAGAGAGATCTAAGACAGTGACACCTAGCAAGAGTTTGTTAAGGAATCATCCTTTTGAACAGATTATTAGGAGCATCAAAAGAGGAGTTTTGACTCAGAATAAGGCACAAGAACAGTTATGTTTGATTTCTCAAATTGAACCTAAGACTACTAATGAAGCTTATGAAGATGAAAGTTGGACTAATGCTATGAAGGAAGAACTAGATCAGATTGAAAAGAACAAGACATGGGAATTGGTCCCTAGACCTAAAGACAAGAATTTTATTGGAACTAAATGGGTATTTAGAAACAAGATGAATGAACAAGGAGAAGTAGTGAGAAACAAAGCAAGATTGGTATGTAAGGGTTACTCACAACAAGAAGGAATTGACTATGAAGAGACTTTTATACCTGTTACAAGAATTGAAGCAGTAAGAATGTTTTTGGCATATGCAGCTTACAAGAAATTCAAAGTGTATCAGATGGATGTGAAGTCAGCATTTCTGAATGGAGAATTGGAAGAAGAAATCTACATTAAGCAGCCTGAAGGTTTTCCTTTAACTCAAGAAGGAGACATGGTATGTAAATTTAAGAAAGCTTTATATGGACTTAAACAAGCACCTAGAACTTGGTATGCAAGACTGGATAAGTATTTGTTAAAGTTGAGATTGATAAAGGGTACAGCTGATAGCAATCTTTACACAAAAGAAATTGAAAATGGTTTGTTAGTTATAGTTATTTTTGTTGATGACATTATCTTTGGAGGAGAAGATGAAGCTAGTGACAAATTTGCTGATGAAATGAAGACTAAATTTGAAATGAGTATGATTGGTGAAATGAAATACTTTTTGGGATTATAGATAACACAAAACAATGATGTTATCTTTGTAAGTCAGACAAAGTACCTGAATGACTTGTTGAAAAGATTTGGAATGGAGGATTGTAAACCAGTTGGAACACCTATGGTGACCGGACATAAGTTATCTAGCACAGATGAGACTCCTGCAGTAGAACAGAAGAAATACAGATCTATGATTGGAGGATTGTAGTATTTGACTCATACAAGACTTGATATAGCACATTTAGTTGGAATTGTAGCAAGATTTCAAGCTAAACCTAGAGAATCACATTATGCAGCAGTAAAGAGGATACTGAGATATTTAAGAGGCACAATGGACTATGGATTATGGTATGAAAGTTTTGATGATTTTACCCTATGTGCATATACAGATGTTGATTGGGGAGGCAGTGTTGATGATAAAAAAAGCACCAATGGAGGAGCATTTTTCCTTGGAGGAAGATTAGTTTCTTGGCTAAGCAAGAAGAAGAATTGTATCTCATAAAGCACAACAGAAGTAGAATATGTAGCAGCAACAAACAATTGTAACCAGATAATTTAGATGAAGTAGATGCTGAAGGATATTGGAATAAAATTTGTTCAACCTATTGTTATACATTGTGACAACACCAGTACAGTTAGTATGTCTAAGAATCCTGTATTACATTCTAAGACAAAGCATATAGAGATTAAGTATCATGTTGTAAGAGAGAAAGTTGTTGAAAAAGAAGTCAGTCTTGAGTACATAAGTACAAAGGAGCAGATAGCAGATATATTCACAAAGCCTTTGCCTAAGGATACATTTGAGTATCTAAGAGGTATGCTTGGGGTTATGCCCCAACCTACTTTTGAGAAGTGATGCAGTTGGTTGCATCTGTCCAGTGGTATATGAGCCTTATCTTTCTTCTATACTGAATGTTGGTACTTCCTCTATGGGGGAGTATGTGTATCTGAGCTGAGTCATGAGGACTCTAGTAAATGTATTTTCTGAAAAAGTGTCTTTTGACATTGAGTTTTTGTTGACTTAGTGATGGAATTTCTATCATTGATGTCAATGGGGGAGAAGTATGCATGAAAAACAATATGAGACATTTGTTGGAGAGAACTGAATAGGATAACGAAGCAAGATTTGATAGATGAAGAGGATTTGAAGAACCAATGTTTCAGTATTGGATTTTTGGAACATTGGATGTTTTTCATCTATGTTGACATCAATGCCAATGGGGGAGATTGTTAGGAATGAATGCTAAAGTGTTTGGCATCCATTCTATAGCAGTTGTTGTTGCATTCATGACTATGATTGTCATTGATGTCAACACAGTGATTTACTGAAGACTTGCAAAGAAGCAGACAAAGTTTGGATTAGCGCACATGGGTTATTGTAGTTGGAGCTATGCAATGTTGAGGTTATGCTTTTTGATATGTCATATGTCTATGGTTAAGAGTGCAGATAGTAATTCATTGATTCATGGAAGTTATGATCATTTTGGTGGAAGTAGTGTTCAGGCAGTGTTCTTGAGTAGCGGTTTGTGGAAATCGGATGATATCTCCTAATCAGGATGGAATCTAGTTTTGCACAATTAAAGGGAAGTTGAAGACACATTGATAGTGATGTGGATGATAGTGTAGACTTTGAAGTCACATGAGTGAAGATTTATTGTATTTGGAAGCTGACAGTTTTATGTAATTTCGGTGTAGCGTGTGGAAACTTTTATTTTGTAATTGTATGCCGACTCATTTGTAATTATTTGAGTGTGGTATAAAGGAAGGAATGTATTTCCTTGTTGATATTTAATTGTAATGTAGTAGCATGATGTTTTGATGTGAAAGTGTGTAATGGTAGCAGAAGTTGTGATGCGGTATGCATGAAGTGAAGAAAAGAGCTAAGTATGAGAGCGAAATTGTGAAGGAAGATATGCGAAGTACAGAGATCTAAAATTGAGATTTGATGTAACAGTGAGTGTGGTTTGGAATAGTTAGAGAAGAGGTAACATATTATTCTATTGATTAATGCAAAGATTATTTGGACAGTGTGTTCAGTGATCTTACCCTGAAGCTATTTGGGCAGTGGGTCATTTTGTCTTCTATAACTCTTAATCGGGTTAGAATCTTTTAACAGGGATTCAAAATCTCCTAACAAGGATTCATATGTACTAAATTTATTTTATAAGACTCCTAACAGAGTCCATCCTCTCACAAGGAATATTCATATTAGTGCATCTTTTGTGGGTATCATTCCCACCAGGGTTTACTCTTTGATCAAGAGGTTCCCTAGTCAACATATCTTGTGTCAGTGTGTTATTGTGTATGAATATCTTTCTATGGTTGGTAATTATATTGCTTATATGGTTTAATGCTATTGAAGATGATAAAAGTTATAATTATTTGATAACTGATTCACCCACCCCCCCTCTCAATTATCTTGGTGGACTTTACTTTCTAACAGCCTACTGCTAGGTTTTCACTAGGATGACCATTTTTTTAGGACTTTTTCTTATTTTTATGATTTTTTTAGGTCATTTTCGTAGACTAAATGTCTTAGGCATAGAATTTCTTCTGATGGAGAATGTTGATTAGTTCTCAAATTTATTCTCCTTCAATCATTGAGAGTTGATAGGCTCCAGAGCCAAAAGTAGTAGTGATAACAAAGGGACCCAGCCAGTTGGGTTCAAACTTCCCCTTGCGTTCTCGATGGGATTGATTTAATATTTTCTTTCAAGACTAGATTTCCAACCTGGAATTCCCTGTGTCTGAATTTCTTGTTGTAGCCTCTAGACATTCATTTCTGATATACTCTAAGATGATCATACATGGTCTTCCTGCACTCATCTATTAGTTCAAGTTCTTGCAACCTAGATACTCTGTAATCATCATCAGTTACTAGACCATGCATTATGATTCTTAGTGATGGGATTTCAACCTCAATAGGTAGTACCGCTTTAGACCCATAAACTAAAGTGAAAGGAGTAGTCCCAGTTGGCATTCTGATACTTAATCTGTAAGCCCAAAGAGATGGATTGATCATTAGGTGCCAGTCTCTTCCTGTCTTGTTTACTGTTCAGTGTAAGATTTTCAATAAGTTCTTGTTGGATGCTTCAGCTTGTCCATTCCCTTAAGGATAGTAAATAGATGACCAATGTTGAGTGATTTTGAATTTAGAGCATAAGGAATCTAGGTCCTTGTTCTTGAATTGGCCTCCATTGTGTGTGATAATGGAGTGCAATATAACATATATGCAAATTATGTAATTTAGTTTGAACATTGATATATATTTTCCTGTGGTCTATGTTAGAGGAACTGCTTCTACCGACTTTGTGAAATAGTCTATAGCTATTATGATATGGGTATGACCATTAGAAGAATGAGGATGGATAGCACCAATGAGATCAAACACCCACTATTGGAAAGGCCATTGTATTGTAAAGGGAATTAGATCTCTCCTTGGTGTGTGAATCAAGTTTCCATGGACTTGACATTTTTGACAATTCTTAGGATATTTGACAGCCTCTTTTTCCATGTCTAGCCAATAGTACCCAGCCCTAATAAGTTTTTGAGCTACTATCAAACCATTGGAGTGTGATCCACAAATACCTTTGTGGACTTCCTCTAATGCGCATTGTGACTCCTCACATTCTAAATATCTAAGAAGTGTACCATCTAGACTTCGTTGGTATAAATCATTACCAATGATGACATATTGTGATGCATTTTGGATTAGGTAACATTTTTCATGATGGTTAAAGGTATCGAGAATTATTTGGTCTCAAAGGTAGGAGTATATGTTTCTATAGCGGGAGGAATCATGACCAATAACATTGCAGATCATTTGGGTTTCTAGACAATCATAGGTAGGGAATGACAGTGCTTCCACCAGGAACTTGTAGTGTAGCTCATGTTCGGGTTCCTGTAGTAAAGATGATAGTGTTGCCATGGCATCAGCAGCCTTATTCTCCATTCTAAGGATCTATTCAAACATGATAGATATGAAATACTTCTTTAGGTCATCTACCATGCATTTGTATGCAATAAGTTTCTCATCTTTTGTTTGATACACATCATTGACTTGGTGTATGACTAGTTGTGAGTCTCCATGAATGTGCAATTTTGTTACTCTCCATTCGAGTGCTATTTTCATACCATTTAGTAAAGCTTCATACTCTGCTATTTTGTTGGTACAAGGGAATTTGATTCTAAATGCCTTCGGAATAGAGTAACCTTGTGGTGTGATGAACAATATGCCTTCTCTAGATCCATTTTGTGTGTAGGATCCATCAAAGAATAATTTCCACATTCTAGAAGATAGATGCATGATAGAAGAATCTAGAAATTCCATTTTCATTGGTTGATCGTCGAACATTGGAGCATCAACTAACTGATCTGCAATCACTTTTCCTTTGATAGCTTTTCTTTCAACATACTCTATGTCAAATTCACTCAATAGCATGACCCATTTAGCTAGTCTACCTGTGAGGGAAGCTTTGCTCAATAAGTACTTCAGTGGATCAATTTTACCTATCAATTATGTAGTATGAGCTAATAGATAGTTTTGTAGCTTTTGTGATGCAAAGATGACAGCTAGACATGCTTTTTCTATCATGGAATAATTTTTCTCGTAAGCTACCAGCATTCTGTTGATGTAGTAGATAGCCCTCTCCTTATTTTCATCATGTTGTGCTAGCAATGCCCCCAATGAAGTATCTGTAGTGGAGACATATAGTATTAATGGTTTCCCTTGTATAGGGGGCATGAGAATAGGTGGATTTTCCAAATATTGCTTGATGTGATTGAAGTTCTTTTCACATTCCTCGTTCCATGTGAAGGTCACACCTTTATGTAATGTCTTTGTGAAAGGTTGTGATATATCCGCTAGCTGAGATATGAAATGCCTGATTGATTTTACTCTTCCTTGTAAGGTCCTCATTTGATTGATGTTTTTAGGAGGTCGCATCTCCATGATTGATTTGACCTTTGCCAGATCTATTTGACATTTGTCTTCCCTTGGATATACTTAACCTCAAACTCATATTCACATAAGAATTCCATCCACTTGTGTTGTCTAGCATTGAGGTTAGGTTGAGAGAAGATGTACTGAAGGCTCCGATGATCTGTTTGGAGTTCGAACTTGTGACCCAACAGAAAGTGTCTCCACTTTACTAAGGTGTGAACTACTGCTGCAAGTTCTAGATCATGGGTGGGGTAGTTGAGCTCATGATCTTTAAGCTTCCTTGACTCATAAGCCACAAATTTTCCTTCTTGCATAAGAACCACCCCAATCCCTTCTAGTGAGGCATCTATGAAAACTATGAAGTTTCCTGATGGTTCAAGAACCACCAAGATTGGAGCACTGGTTAATCTTTCATTCAAACATTGGAAAGTGGCCTCACATTTCTCTGACCAAACAAACTTCTTACCTTTCCTTTGCAAGGAAGTAATGGGATGTGCTATCTAAGAGAACTCTCTAACAAACCTTCTATAATACCTAGCTAGTCCCATAAAGCTGCGAACTTCGGGAATGTTAGTCGGAGTTGGCCACTCCACTATGGCTTGAATCTTGGCTGGATCAACAACAATGCCATTTCCTGATATGACGTGTCCAAGATACTTAAATTCTATCTAAAAGAATTCACACTTTTCTGCATTGGCAAAAAGTTGATTTTCCCTAAGGCACTACAATACTTGGCAAAGATGAACCTCATGTTCTTTAAGAGTTTTAGAGAACACTAATATATCATCTAAGAATACTATCACAAATTTATCTAAGTAGGTTCTGAAAACTCCATTCATTAATCTCATGAATACAGAAGGAGCGTTTGTTAACCCAAATGGTACCACAGTGAACTCATAGTGACCATATCTGGTATGGAAAGTTGTTCGATGAATATCAGCTTCTTGAATTCTAAGTTGATAATATCCTGACTTGAGGTCAATTTTTGAAAATATTTTTGCCCCTTTCATTTGGTCAAATAGATCATCAATGCGGGGTAAAGGATACCGATTATTGATCGTGACTTTGTTGAGTTGACGATAGTCAATGTACGATTGAAGAGAGCCATCTTTCTTCTTTACAAATATTACTGGTGCACCCCATGGTGATACACTAGGTCTGATAAATCCTTTTTCCAAGAGCCCTTCCAGCTGAAGCTTGAGTTCCTCAAGTTCCTGTGTGGTCATACGGTATGGAGCTTTGGAGATTGGTTCTGCTCCTGGAACCAACTTGATTCGGAAGTCTATGTCACTTTTGGGTGGCATTCCTGGAATTTCTTTGGGAAAAACATCCAAGTACTCTTGTAATAGGGGATGATCTAGTGATACCTCCCTACTTTATCCTTGGTTCAAGTCCTCTATTGAGACTGCAAATAATTGGCATCCTTTGCGCATGCACCTCTTGAGCCGCATTGCAAAAATCATGCAGAGAGAGATGGGTCGTTGCACCCCAACAATCTTCTTAGGTTATCCTAAGTCATCTAAACACTGAATGCTTTTGTTTCTACAATCCAAAGTGGCTTTGTGAGCATCCAACCAATCCATACCCAAAACTACTCCATACAAGCCTAGAGGAATTACTCAGAGATCTACTAAGGTGGAAAAAGGTCCAAGTTCTAACTTGCAACTATGGACACAGGAGTCAGAGGTTATTCTTTCCCCGGAGGCTAGCTCAACCTACCACCTATCTTCCTGCCTTACTTCCTTTAGCCCACATTGCTCTACTAAAGAAGGTGAAATAAAAGAATCTATTGCTCCTGAATCAAATAGTATAGTGGTAGAGATACCCCTTAACAAACCTGGGGTTTCGATGACTGTTCCCTAATGATTGGCTTGACCATGGTCTAAGGTGGAAAATACTTGGTGAGTTCTGCCTACATTACCTACTATTGGTTCTAAAGAGGTCTGCCTATAGCTAGCTACTGGGGTAGATTAATGAGGGAAATTAACTGCAATGTGCCCATGTTGGACACAAGAGTAACATCCAGTGTTCTTGACAAAATTCCTTCCTGCAGAAGGTGCGCTGGACTACTAATAGCTACCCCGACTAGAATTCTGAGGCATACTTTGAGCTGGCTGAGGGTTCACGTATCACTTTGCACACTACCAGTTGTGAGGGTTATTGGATTGAGAACCCCCACTTTTATTATTGTTCCCATTGTAATTATTATTGTTGTTGTTGCTATTGTTGTTGTTGTTGTAAAACTTCCTTTTTCTAGTGGTTCTAACTTCCTTTAGGAGGATAGTTTTTAGTTCCAGGTGCTCCTTGAGATGGATTCCATTTGAAACCTGACTCGGCCTAGAAGGCATTACCCCCTTGGCCACCTATCTAACCTCCTAACCCCAAGGCGAGCTTTGATAACTGCATCATTAACTATATGAGGTTCAAGCATTTGTACACTACCAACCAAGCAACCGTTGAGTCCTCTAAGGAAGTGTTGAGTCAACATGGGTTCATCATCCTTATATCTTGAGTATGGCTTGAGTTCCAAGAACTTCCTCTCATAGTCATCAACTAACATAGTTAGCTGCCTTAGGTTGTGAAACTCTTCAGCTCTTTCCCGTCTCCAGTGGTCAGATAGGAATTTGGCTCGAAAGAGTTCTAGGAATAGTTCCCATGAAACAGTGGTAATATCTATGTGAAGTTTCTCTCTCTCTATTTCCCACCAAGTGGATGCAAAGTCTCTAAGGCGAATGACTGCAAACCGAGCCTTAGTATTACTGCTATAAGGGTGCATGGAAAATAGTCTTTCCAACTCTAGCAACCAAGTCTGTGTGGTAGACCCACCTTGAGTTCCCTTAAATGGGTTAGTCTTAGTCCTAAGGAGGTCTTGCATGTGAGAAGCATGCAAAGCATCTTCTTCCATTGCCTGATCTCTCCTCCTAGGACTCCTTTCCCTTTCCTCATGGTGAGTGTTAGTCTCCCCATGCTGGCCTCTATCCTGCCCTACCTCTAACCTCTGTAGAATCTATTGTAACAATTCTATTACTTGAGCCCCAAGGAAAACCTCCTAATTGATTATTAGATTGATCCCCTCTTCCCTCATATTGTTCTTCTTCCTGATAAATTTCATGTTGAGATCTAGGATGGGTGTTTTGGGCACCTCCCCTTCTACCACGGGTTATAGGAGGCATCCTGCCATGAGTAAGAAGAAGGATAATTTTAAGGGTCCTAGTTTGATTTCAGTTTTAAGTTTTCCTAAGATGAATAATAAGTTTAAGAAGCATGGGCCAAATTTCCATGGCCCCAGTGTAGCAACTTAGTGCTCTGATACCAAAGATGTCGTGCCCTGCAAGGGAACCGGGGAAGAGAACAAAGGTTCTCTTTGTAAAAGAAAAACCTAAGTAATGATTTATGAAAAATTTTAAATTTTTAAAAGAAATTAAACAAAAAAAACATAGATTAACTTATATTCCTCCAAGGTTCCCTTTTTCAAATTTAAATACATGATACATTCAAGTCCATTAAGTAAACTAACAACAAGATTTACTTCTCAAAGCAAACTACATCATATCTTTAAGGAATACAAAGTATTTTCATTTCAACTTTCCATTTAAAACCATCTATATTCCTAAGTATTCTTTATGAACAATATAACCTTTAAATCAAATAGAATCATCAAAATCATTTGATACATTGCAAATAATACATTTATTCTTCAATAGCCTTTTTCACTTAATCAATAATAAGAAGCATACTAACATACTTGAAATGTTACCAAATCCTTTTTCTCTTCCAATATACATCTTATACATAAAGTTCACCCTTTCCCTTTTTCCTAAGTCTACCCATTCCAAATACATCATTTTGAATTACATCAACGATTACAATACATTCATCTCCTCTTGGGAGGTAAAAATAGTTTTACATCATGAAACATAATTACAAAGCCTTCATTCTTCAAAAACTGGTACATAAGCAAGCATGAATCTTCAAACACTACATCCGCAAAAGATACCTCGATAAAAATATTTACCACCCAACCACATGGACACCCAAAGGCCCACTCCCCCATGCTAGGAGATAAACACCAAGGTCCACAAAGAAGGAATAGCTAGGCCAAACCTAGGGTTGGGTTACCTTTCCCAAATAGCAAATGAAAAGAAGGTCAAAGTATAAATCTTTCCCCAAATAGGTTCTAAGGCTTGGTAGAAACTCTAAGCAACAACCTAAGTGAGTGTCATCACATAGCCCTCACTCCTTGGGTTGTCCTGGTACTAGCCACTCCAGGCCCCGACCCCCAACTAGGCACATGCGGGATCGAATGCCTTGCGTACTAACAAGTGCCATTCGATCATACCTACGCATAGGTACCTTCTCCCACTCCCATCCATAGCCTTTACTAGCGCTAATAGCATGGGCGAGGCACATTTAATCTTTTTAATGTTTGAACCCATTCCCATAAGTTTAATTAAGTTTTCACTTGTTAAATAACTCTTCAGTTGGTTATCCTAGTTCTAGCCACTTAGGGCCCCGGCCCCGCACTGAGAGCCACTCACTAGGTGTCGTTAGATTTTCTACCCTTAACCCACATATCACAATTACATCATACACATAGTAAAACACATTATAAACACATTTGAGAACTGCTACAAAGAATAGAAATAATAAGATAGTCTATGGATGTTTTAGGGAAATTAGGAACGTTTAAGGATGTTTAGAATGTCCTGATCCTTTTAGACAACTCTAAACCATACACTATTTCCTACACACATCCTAACACTATTAAGGCATCTAAATGCACTAAATAGAACCTCCACCAAACAAGTAATGGACAAAATTAAGGTTTACACAAAATTCCATATACCAAAAGATAATGCTCCGTAAATTTCATTCTAAACCTGAAATTTGACTAAGTCTGATTTTATTAAAAATCTAAAAATTAGAAGTTACAACTTAACTCCTAGGAAACTAAAACCTATCCCAATCAATCCAAAAGGTACCTAATCCCTTTATACAAGTATAACTTAAAGTATAAGTAATAAGTCGTAACTTATACTTAAATGTTATACTTGTATAAAGCGGAAACCTAATTATTATACTACTTGCCCTAAATATTATACTTAAATGTTCAACGTCAACCCTAATACAAACGCAGCAACTACACACGCAGAAACAACATAGGTAATAACAATTACTCGACCAAATGACAAAGAAGAAAACACGAGAATAAAACAATGTTATACTTGGGATTCTATAAACTTGTACAAATGGCTGGCTGGCATAATAAACTGACAGAATATTTCTATTGCAATGACAAAATATTAAAAATGGCTGGCATAGTGCAAATACAACAAAAACGGTTGTCATAATAACATTTCTATTGTATAAAAAACACAGAATCAATTCTTATTAAAATGATAGAATACTGCAACAATTTAACATTTGTAATACAATAATATATCATTGGTATAATGTATGGATGGCTGGCAAAATAATACAATAATATCTACATGACCAGCAATAATACAATAATGTATCAATATTCTGTAATAATACATTATTACAAAATACATTAATACATTATTACATAATACATTAATGTACCAGCATTCTGTAATAATAATACACAATACAATATAATAATAATACAATAGTACACATATTTTACAATAATAATACAACATACAGAAACTTTCAGCAAATCTAAATACAACATTCATACTACAAAATAAATCTTTTTCTTAGGATGGATTCCAACCTGGAGTCCTGCGAAGATCGGTTGATGAAGGAAGATTCAATCCTCTCCAACTTTTCCAGCACTCCTTTGAATCCCTCTGCTTGCAATCTTCCAGCCTCTTCCGAAAGCCACAAAATGCCAATCTCAAACAATGGATTCTCTCCTCACCAAGACAATTAATTTTCTTGAAATCCTATTATTGTATCCTCTCAAAAATGAACTTCTATTCAACACCCTCTCACACAGGAAAGTCTTCCTGTAAATAGAATGGATATGGTGGTTGCACGGGTAATCCAACCGATGCAACCATCTCAACTATCCATCCATTATTCGTTAATGAGATGGTTTGCAAAACCATTCCCGTAAGGGAGAAATACATTTTAAATAAAAATATAATCTTTGTTTCCCTAAATTTAAGGGTGTCAAAATAATTAATATAATCTTAAAATAATTTACTAATTTATTTAACTATGGTAATAGAATCTACTAATCCTATTTGCCATAAGAATAACATAGATTTATAAGAATAGTTTCTTCCACATAATTAATTTATTATATAATATTAATATATATATGTATTCATAGGCATATGTGTGCACCCATATGCTTATGGTACATATATCATAAATAAGACACTATTATTCATATTAAATATTAAGAATAACATTATTATAAAATATATTATTTATTTATACACTAACCCACATTTAAAAATATATATTAGGTAGCTACTAACTTAAGTTAGATTCTACCACTATTATTTAAAATATTTATTATTAATATTGCCATAGACACTTCGTTATTATGAGTATTATAAAATAATACCATAAAATTATTCATTATTATTGATATTTAAAATCACATGATTTAATCACACACCATCTTGTTCCTAACGAGATATGCTAGTAGAATAGTAGCTTCTAATTAAGATAAATTACTAAATCATACCCTCGAATGAACAATAATTCATATCAATAATCTACTAACAAAATTGAACATACCATGAAGGCAAGAACTAACTACAAGATCCACAAATCCAACAACTACGAGATCACACAATACATCCACACAAGAGACTGACTCAGTTACTCCCCACCTAAAGGTAAAAGGATCAGAGGTAGAGTTCCTTCTTGTGAAACTTGGTGATATCTCCGTAAGAACAACAATGATCGAGGATTTTGAGGGATCGCTCAGACCTGTGAAGCCAGGTGGAGATGATACCCAGTACCTGCAACCCTGCATCACCAAGAAGAGATACATATACATATGGATATACATACAAATCAGCTATATGCAAATAGATGACCAGGATCAATACATTGTGTGGACCTCAACTAAGTGAGTAACTACGACTTCATCCTGAGTCATGAAAACACATCAGACACATATCCATGAAACATAAAACATCACGATAATGGTTAAATTCAATTCCTTGGGTTAGATCCATAAAACATATAAAAATAGATGGTTTTCTAATCTCATAAACATATAAATGCTAACCATAACTGAGCATATCAATCTTATCATCATCCACAAAACATAAATGTAAATGTATAGTCCTAACCATCATAATAAATGTCCAAGTCAAAAAGTCCAAGTATCAGCATAGGAGAGGGTATTACATAGGGTGTCATCAACATAATCTTCAATAGTACGATGCATCATATCATGAAAAATTGATGTCATAGCCCATTGATATGTAGCACCAGCATTCTTAAGACCGAATGGCATGACATTCCAGTAGAAAGTACCCCATGCATAGGTGAAAGTTGTCTTCTCTTGATCTTCTGGAGTGATCTTAATTTGGTTATATCCAGAAAAACCATCTATTAGGCCCCGTTTGGTTGTGGGAATACAATCGGAATTGGCAGTTGATTTTATGGTTTCGAGTTGAATCCGTTGTTTGGGTTGCCAAATTCAAAACTTGGTTTGTGTTTTCAAATCCTCATTTTTGGTGAAATTTTGGAAGTTCCACTTCCACTCAAATAGGTGGAATTCAATTTCTAAACCCTGAATTTGTCTTTTATAAGTTGAATTTTATTTGGTGTCAAGTCCGATGACTTCCCAACTTCAAAACCAGCAGCGTATCGCAGTGTCCACAGTGAGCACGATGAGAAAAAACATGACGGTCAAGTAAAACCAAAGGAGGCATGTAATTATTTTGTATACGCCCACCTAGCTGATGAAAGAGATGATCATGAGAGCGGTGTCGATTCCAATCACAAGCCACTGAAGAAACTTCTCGGTCACTATTTGCCTTTGTTGCGAGCCATATTCCTCCTCCCAAGATTGGGATTGACACCACAAATGTGGCGAAATTAAGAAATCCCAGTATTTTGTTGCTGACACGAACCATTTTCTTTGAGAACAAGAAGAGTTAATCATTTTGTGGGTAGGGGAGGGGATTCTTATAGAGATTTTAAAGGGGATTGTGTGGAACATGAGAAGAACCCATACCATGAGGTTGGTTTTGGGTTGTTTTCTTAAGAGAGGAGTAACAACCATTCAAAGAATGATAGGGTATTGACTCCACTCAGTTTCTGCTTAGAAATAGTGTTATCAAATATCTGAAAGTGTGCACAACTTGATTACTTACTAGATCTGTGTAATATGCATTGTGATTTTTTTAAAGCGGCACACGGATGTGAAAGCCAAGGCCAGAACGACATATTAGCAAAGACAAGAATGTGTTCAGGGACATAAATCAACATATGGGTTGACCTAGATCAAACTGAAACCAACCAAACTAATTCCAATTCGAATTTAAAATTGTAGAACCAAACATAAAATAGGAATTTCTGAGTTCTAATTCTAATTTCAAAAATGGCAACCAAACGCAGAAGATGAATTGTCTCAGTTATCTTCTGGGTCAACCAAACGACCCAAACTATCTTCTGAATACATAAAACTAAAATTTTAAAACCTGATTTTGAGATAATCAGATTTTAAATCAAATTCCAATTTTGCAAACAAACGGGGCCTTAAAGAGTACATTTCAAAGCTCAAAGTCATGTCCACTATCATATCGATGTTTGGTAGCGGAAAGTCATCCTTAGGTCATGCTTTGTTTACATCTCTGAAGTCTTTGCATACTCTTATAGATTTGTCTGGTTTTGAAATTGGAACTATGTTGGAGATCCACTCAACATTATCTATAACTCAGATAAATCTAGCCTCTAGTAGTTTTTCTAGTTCAGCTTTGAAAAGGAGTGCTACATGAGGATGCATTTTTTGCAACTTTTGCTTGACTGGTTTGACTCCTGGAGTGATGGAGAGATGATGCATTATAGGATTAGGATCTAATCCAGGCATATCTCAATATTTCCATGCAAATTTGATCTTCTTCTCTGTTAGGTATTTTGTAAATGCTTGCTTTTCTTCATCTGACAAAGATTGTACTACATGAATCAACCGTGGTTCTTCTGTGGTACCCAAACTGACAGACTAATTTGGCTCTATTAATACTAGAGATCTGTCCTATAAATGACTCAGAAGGACATCAAATATGTCATCCTTAGGCACCTCGGAGAGGTTTTCACCTTCAGATATGTCTTTTGTTTTTAATATTTTAGGTTCTGAGACTGCCACATAGTGGTTTTCACCCTTATAACTTTTGTTCTTTTTATTTTTGTTCTTTTGATTGAGATATTTGATATCCGACTCTATCATGTTGATGCTAGGTTCACTGATGGAAGTCATCATGGGTTCTACTGCATTTAGGTAGCAGGCAAGAGCATAGTCTAATTGGAAGGTATGGATGTCTTGGCTTGGATCAGTAGATGTTTGGTCGATAAGCTCAGGGTGTTGGATAGTAAGTGAGGGAAAGGATGGAGTAATCACGTTTACACATATAGTGTTGTCGTCATTGGCTCTAATTTGAAAAATTCAAGGATGATATTACTACTCAAGATGTTCAGTTCGTTAAGCGTCTCAATGTCATTGTTGGATCATGTGTTAGTAAGAAGTGAATCAGACTCATGAGGTCTATCATTTCATTCTAGACTCATTTCAGATGTAGGTGCATATCAGTGAATGACATCTATGTATTTTTCTATTATAAGCTCATCCTCTTCTAGAATAATTCCCCATTCACAGCCATTTGATTCTTCATCTAGATCTCTGTGAAAGTTAAGAACATGTGTGAAGTCAAGATGGATTCCCCAAGTAGGATTACCTTCGAATTCTGAGCAAAATTCATATTCATGGGAATCCATCTTAGAATCAGTGTTGTGTCCTAGATGTTCATCTATTGTGATAGGTTCACGTTCTTCTTCTTGCTTGTTTTCAGGATCAGCCAATTCTTGTGTTGCAACTATCTCTTGTTCAATAGTAGGTTCATGTGTGTCTACTACGTTGATTCTTTTAGGTTCTTTATAATTTTCAAGAAGGTCTAATATATGATGAGGTATGTGTTCATAAGGAAAAACATCACTTGTATCTAAATCATCACTGTCTGAGTGTTTAGGTTCTTCCTTTTGTTGAATATCTAGTTCTATTTGTTCTAGGACATGTGTGGAACTCCCACTAAGATGGAAAGACTTCTTGCGATACTCCAGTCCTATAGTATCCTTGGTTGTTCTCCCATAGTGTTCAATGGGTTTTATGATGCCTTTTCCTCTTGTTCCTAGAGGCCCTTTTCCTGAATATCCCATTTTAGATATTAGCTTGTGACCTAGTCCATATGACTTTATAGGAATCTTTGGTGTTTTAGAGTTACATTTTTGAACTGTCTATGATTGAGATTCATCTTTGTATAACCATGCTAATATAGCTTCTTCCTCATCAGATTCATGTTTCCATAAGATTTGGGTGAAAGTGGGAGAGATGTGAGGGATAGAACCAGTTCCATTGTGTATTCTCTCATGCCGATATCTTTGATCTTGACTCCTTTTGATAGGTCTTCCATTTTAGATGTAGAAGCTATGTATATTTGTTTAGTAGGAGACTCTCTATTGTGTGGAACAAGTTTATTGGCACTTTCCTTCAATGTGTTACAAGATGTTGATGTGTCTGCTGGTATGGTGACCTCTACTCCATCATAGGTAAATTTTAGGCATTTATGGTAAGTTGATGGAATAGCTTGCATCTCGTGTATCTAGGGTCTTCCTAGAAGAATGTTGTAAGTCAGGGGATCTAGTACTTGATAGGTAATATCTCTGATGCAGGTCCAGTTATGATAGGTAACATAATGAATCCTTTGGAATTTATTTCTTGTTCATCATATGCTTTTATGGTTATCTTCTTTTTAGGATCAATAGAGTCTTCTGAGAATCCTAGTTGTGTAACCAATTTGTAGGAACAGATATTTAGACCAGCACCCCCATTTATCAACACACATTTGACACAATGGTTTTGGATTAAGACTTCAATATGTAAGGGCTGGTTATGTGGGTGACTCAATGAGTTGTCATCTTCTTCTAAAAAGGATATGTACTGAGGGGATGTCAAGTGACTAACCATTGTTTGGAATATGTCAAGATCAAGATCTTCAGGAACATTAGAGCCAACCAGAGCTTTGTCCAGAATTGCACGATGAGCAGGGGAGATGCGAAGCAACTTGAATATAGAGATTTTAGCATTTGTATGTTGCAGTTACTAGATAATACTGTAGGATATCTCTTTGGACTCTTTAGAATTGGAAGTAATCATTTGTTTAGATGTAGAAGCTAGATTAAATGGGACCTTTGGGGCATTTGATGAACCTGAGTTTTTTCCTTGGAGATTTTCCTGAGCTTGAGATCGAGCAACTGCATTAGTTTTTTGGTTATCCCTATCCTTTCTGACAATAGTGATGACATTGCAATGTTCAGATAGGCATGGTTCAACCATGTTGATAACTCTGTTGCTACTAGAGTAAGTGTAATTGACTTTGGCACCCATATTAGGTTTAGAAGATGAATCTCCTTGATTATGCTTTCGAAAAGGTTTCATGAATGTCATATTATTGTTATTGGATTTATGGTTTTCCATTACCATTTCTCCATCATCAATTTTGTCTTGAATGAGATATTTCAGATGCATGTAGTTATTGGTTTTATGACCCTTGTTTCGATGGAAATCACAAAAATCGGTCTCTTTCCACCATTTAGGTTTAACTTCGGGATCATATGGTTTTATCTCAAGTAACATGATGATATTATTTTCCAAGAGATTTTTCATGGCAGATTCCAAGGACTCACCCAGAGGAGTGAACTCGCGTTTTGGTTTTGTAACCCAAGGTTTGTAATCAGTTGACTTTTTAGTTGGTTTGGTTTATTTCATCTCGGAAGCTTTTATGGCTTGGGTGCCAATGGTGAGATTGAATGTTGGTGCTTTAGATGGAGCACTGATATGATCAACAACACCATCTATGACAATGTTTTTGTTCTTGTTCCAAATTTTACCTTTGTCTTTGTTGGAACTAAATCCAGATTCGTGCTTGTTTTCTTTATGAAGCGATACATCTCCCTTATGAACAAGCACATTTTTTTATCTTTATCGCATTCTCTACCATTTTATCAAAGGATGCATGATTTTGCATTTGCAGATGATAATTGAGTTCCAGAATTAGATTGTTGATAAATATTTCTAGTTTCTCATTTTCTAGAATTGGTCGAGCATAGAGTGAAAATTTCTTCCTCCAGTGTTTGAGGAAAGATAGGAAGGGTTCTCCTGAGTTTTGTTTCAGATTACAGATATCGATCATGATGACCAGATGTTGGATATTGTAGGAGTATTGTTGATAAAATAGTTTGATTAACTCCTTAAAGGTTTTGATAGTTGGAGGCATTTTAGAGAATCAGTTGATGGCTGCCCCTCCCAAAGATCGAGGGAAGAGATGCATTAAGTACATAGGTTCAAGCATAAACTCCATGGATAGAGTACAAAATTCTTTGACATGATCTTGGGGATCATAATTTCCATCATATTTTTCATATTTGGGGAGTTCCACTCTTTTTTGGAAGGGTGTCATGTACAAATTATGATCAAATGGAAATGGACATAATGCTTCCATAGAGAATTCTTTAGGTTCTTTCTCCTTTTCTAGCTTGTTAAGTTTGACTTGAATGGAATGCATCTGTTTCATTATAGCTGTTATGGGAGTTTCTTCTTCTTGTGTGACGATATCATCAACATTGAAGTTGGGAGGAATTTTTTATCCTTGTCTTGCCAATTAGAGGAAGTACATCTCTCTGTCTTCTTGTAAGAAATGTCTCATCATTCTTCTAAAGAGGTCATCATCACGAAATCGTGCAATTTATAATGGTGTGGCTTCTTGGTCTGCACAATGATTGGATTGGTGACCTTGAGACATATTGGCATTTTGATTTTCCTCTAGGATTGAAGGAAGAGGATTAGAGAAACCTGGTCTCAGATGTAGATTGCCCAATGCATCCTCTTCGTAATGAGTGCTATCGTAAGGTTGATGAATGGTCTGAACAATCAAAGAAGATGATGTTGACATTTTAGGTTCTTCTCTTGGTTTCCTATGTGAAGAAGCTCTAGTTTCCACCATTAACCTTGGGTGAATCGAAAGAGAAAGATAAGACAACTGATAGATGATCTGATTTAGGAAAAATCTAATGACACAACCTTGTCAAGATTTGGTAAGAAGGCTAATTGGATGTAAGTGTAGGATACTATGTCTGAGGTGTATGGGTAGATGCCCAAAAGATGATGAACATGAGCTCACAACAAGTTTAGCCATTTTGAGGATAGATTTTGAGATTGCTTTGATACGGTTTTGACACAAGATAAGACAAGATTCAAATCAAAAATTGGAAGACTAAATCAAGCTAGAATGATCACTTCGGGAAAATGAGTTAGATTCTTTGTTGGCTCTATTATGTTCCTGACACAGGGAATTTTCTGATAGAATCTGAATGATGACTATAAATGGTTGATTTTATGACAAAAATAGGGATTTCTGACAATTTTTTATCAACTCTCGTATGACTTTATCTAGGCTCATACAACATAGAAACAAGGTTGGCACAACAATTCTAGAGACTCATATGACAAATGACTCCAGGATATATTTTTGTTGTTGTTTCCTGACAAGACTCGTACGACAGAGCACTGGTTCCCATACAAGTTTTTGGGGGTTTTGATATGACAATTGTAATTCAAGGTAAAAATCGTATGACAGTTGGTTTTACAGGATGACAGTTTGTACCAGAAAAGAATTTTCTCTCAGATTTTTGCAAGTTTTCAGCTATTTGATGTTTCCATTCTCAGATTGTTTGCAAGTTTCTTTGTTCTTGGTTTTGAAAATCTATGTATTAGATTGTCTAAGGTTGTTTAACATAGTAATAGGCTCACAACCATAGAAAATAGAGAGAAATGACTCAATGAATCAATCACACCTATCTTACCCTAGCTAGGAGAAGAGATGTATTACTTGCTCGATGACTTAGGAACACACTCATGGACTCCTCATAATATGCAGGTCCAACAACATGCAATGGATGTTTGAGCCCATATTAGTTGAGTTCAAGCATCGAAGAGGGCTTGATATGATGAGTTTCTTGGGGTGATTACTATTCACCTCACACAAGCACTACAAATCCTTCAGGGGTGGATAAGTGGAAACACTAGCTTAGGCTTTTAATCAAGGCATCCATTCACAACTGTCCACCATAGTTTCACAAGCAAGATTAAGGCTATTAACCCTATGAGAACTCTGACAAGTGTAGTCTCACAAGAAAGATTTAAGCGGCTCCACTCTACACAAAATCAAAGCGTGTTCATGGCACAAGGCCAACGAACAAACACAACTATGTCTTTTGAGGCTTTAACCTCAAGGAAGCATCAAATTTTATAGTGGGGTGGAAGATTTGGCTTAAGCCTTGTCCCCACTTGGGTCTTTCCAAGGAGCTTTTTACCTCTCCGACAGGCCCTCTAAAGGTTTAAAGAAAATATGAGGTTGGGGACCACAGGATCTGGGTTTCTGATTCTCTAAAAGAGAAGAGCATAATCCCCTAACCTTGTCCTTTTCCCTATCCAAGACACACCAAGTAGATTAATCCAAAGACAGTACACAAACTGGTACCAAGGAAGACACCTTCTGGGTTTCTGATTCTCCTAAGAAGGAGAAGAGCATAATCCCCTTAGTATTTTCCTCAATAGCAATAGACGCATGTACCTATTTAGCTAAGTGCATATGAAAATGAAATGAAATTTAACCAGACACAATATTTTCTTGAATGAATGTAGGTAACCTGAAAAACCACTCGTCAAAAATTTGGTTGATTGAGCTATCTTTGACTAGCATTTTCTGAAGAATCAGGTTATCTGCAAAAGATGGGCTTAGAAGTCTTGACAAGAAGAGGTCAAAAGGGTGTGTTTTTATGTTGTCTTCATCTCTCATCCTACACAAATGATTTAGGCTATCAAAATAGTCAGAAACTAGCAAGCATCAATTGTTAAGGTTAGCTAGTCAAAATTTGAAATCTAAATCTGAAAGACTGCTCAAAATTTTGATACGACAATTGTTATACTGGCATCAAAACACGTACAACAATCTACTACTTCCCATACGACAATGGGTTACTACACACATGACACTTTATCTCTTATATGCTAATGCCCATACAACCGGCATGACACTTCAGATTGTCATCTGGTGTACGACAATCTAGGTATCTTGATATGACAATCTGCAAGTTGTCGTATGAAATTATACAAAACAAAAAATAAAAATCAAAGTTTTGAGATAAAAATGTCAGAAAATTGTAAAATCGGAATGGAAACCCATTGCAAGGCCCCATGGTGGGTGCTAGAAATGTGTGTGTGAAAATTGTACCTAGCTGGAGACACAACACTTCAATAAAACATTAGAGGTTAGCAAATCCAAAAATCTACGAATAAACAACTATTTCTAACCAAGTGATTTACTGCCTTCTAGTAAGTGCGAGTATGGTATTCTCATAGTTAGACCGAGATCAATGACAATGCAACACCTAAATGAAGGATTTAATGGTGAAAAATGAATGGAAGATGAATGCAAATTAATCTATTTAAAAAAAAATTTCTATGTAATATGTATGAAAACTATGTGAGAACTTGATCTAAATATGAATTGAAGTGGATGCAATTTAATCTATCAATAATATGAAATTGCTATGAAAAATGAATGAAAACAAGAATCTAAGAAAAAACACAATCTCACCAATCGCCAGATCGCACAAGCAAGATTCTTCAAATTCGCAGGGTGAAATTATGAACCTGACTAAGCCTTGTTTATATAGAAATCCAAGGTTTGAGAATGCATGGAAAAATCCAAAGATCTCTCTCTGAGAAACTAAGATTGATTGTTGAGTTATCAGAAAATCAAAAAGAGTTAACTCATAAAATCATGCGAAACAACTTTTTAACTCAAATCAGGAGTTCAAATCACTTTTTCAACTCACAATCACATGTTGAGTTTGAAAAGTTAACAAATTGAATTGATTTGTTGATTTAAAGTTAACTGCTTTTTCTGAATGTGCATGGATAATTATGAATTTATTTAATATTCCGAGTGATTTAATCTCAACTTAACTGATTTTTGAATAAAAATAATTGATTTATGGTTTAATCAATTATTTAATCAAACTTTATCCCAAAACTATATCATTAAATTTGACAACTTGATTTAATCAATTATTTTTAGAATTTTGATTAATTGTCAAATAACAATAATATTAATTAGGATTAAATGTAATTAAATCTAATTAAATAATTAAGTGGCAAAATTAAACTCAATTAATCAAATATTTGCCATATTTAATGAATTAACTTTAGGATAAATAATGCCATTTATCGCTAAATAATATTTAATTAAAGATAATTAGGATAAATTAGAAATATTCAAGAATATTCCCCGATGTAGAATTAGGATAGAATCGATTAGGGTTTTGATGATTTGATGTGCCGATGTGCCTTTGGTTAGGAATTTTAGGTTGATTTTGATCGATCTGTTGATGTAGGAGGTCAATGATCCTATAGCCCATTTTTGGGGTATTACAATGTCAACTATAATGAGAAAGGAAATGAAAAGTTGTTATTTTATTAACAGATATTACTCCAACCATTAAGATGATATGATGAAAAAGATGAATAAACTAATGAATCTTATGTATATGACCTACTTATGTATGTTCAAAAATGTCACATGCATGTGTAATAATGATTATGATTATGTATGTTTATGTATTCTCTATGTAGCGGTAACCATTTGGATGAACAACATATTTAATAATTTGAAGATCCATAATTAGAGCTCAAGAGGCTATTCTTTCCATTATGGACTTAGAATTTGAATCCAAGTTCAAAACCTATTGTGAATCATCCATCCACCATACTCCTCTTGTAGTGGGCTTTGTACACTCTTTCATAATGCATACATTTTATTTCTACTTGGTTCACCTAATAATTCTCACAATATTTAGAGCTAAATAACTCAGTGATTGTGAATTTTACTATCTAAGAAACTATATATAGTCATACCACCAAGGAAATCAATTTTGTTGTGTTTAACTATCTCATCAAATTATGCAGTCATGTTGGGATGTCCTAGGTTCATTTGGGTTCACCTAGGTTCATAAGGATTGCCCTATTTTCATGAATGTTACTGGTCAACCTATAAGAGAAGAAGAATTACAACATTGACAAATTTGTGCAGTTACTTTGTGAGAGCTCACATGTGAAGCATGACCATTCCTAGCCTGATGTTCCCACCTAGACATGTTGAGACTAACGGTTTGTTCCGACAACTACCTTGCAACTTTTCATTACATGCATCTGATAGTTTTTGCATCAATAATAAAATCATTTCCCTAATAAAATGGCTCTTAAGTATTTAAAATATAAGATATGTTATTCTAGAGGGGGCTCATGTGATTCTATAGGTTCAAACAATGTGTTTGTATGTGTCATGGATTTCAAGAAATAGTCCATCAAAGTTTGACACTTTTTCAACTTGTGGTACTTAAGAGATAACATTCTTACATTGTGGCCCTTGACATTTTGACAAGTTGGGAAGAAAAAGAGGACCATGCATAGCATAAATCCACCTACCCAGACATATGAGAAATTACAGTTCATTCCCATGATGAACAAAATAAAAATTAGGCTACCTTGCAACTTTTCATTGCATGCATCTAATAATTTTTGCATCAATAAAAATATTGTTTCCCTAAAACAATAGTTGTGAATCTTAAAAGTATGAGATAGGTTATTGTAGAGGAGCCCCAAGTGGCCATGTATCTTGAAATGGCACATTCCTATGTGTCAGATTGGAGAAATGACCCATCAAAGTTTGATAATTTTTTGAACTCAGAGCACTTGAGAGATAACACCAATATGGTATGGTACTAAATGTTCTAGGGAGATGGGAAGAAAAGAACAACCATGCCTAGAATAAGCCCCCATACCTATATGTGTTGACCTACTAACAATTTGTTCCCACTGACAAACATAATAAAAATTAGGCTACCTTACAAAGTTTGAAACTCTTTGTAAATTTTGCAAATTTTTACAACCTTTACAACTTTTATGAACTTTTGCAACATTTTCAACATTTTGAAACTTCTTGACACTTTTTGCAACCTTTACAACTTTTATCAACTTTTGCAATATTTTCAACTTTTTGCAACTTTTGAAACTTCTTGACACTTTTCACAACATTTTACAAATTTTTGACACTTTTTGACAAATCTACTAAATCTAACAAATTTGTAATGAATCTATGACGACCCTAATAAATGAAGGTCATTCATGATGAACCTAAGTTTTTCCTAATAAATATATAACATGGACTATCAAGTCTATACTATGAAATAAAAGTGACTCTAAATGGTAAATGAATCCAAATAAAAATGAGGTTGAATAGAAAAACAAACAATAATAGGTCTATATTGAGCTTTATGTAATCATAGTTGTGATCCATCCCTCTTAGGTGTCATGTTGCATTTGCAAACTTCAGCACGATCATAGACTTAGTAAGTAGTTTGTTTAGTCATAGCTTTAGTAACTAATGCATTTAATTATGTGATGATAGTTTATATAGATAAAAGAAGGTAGAACATGATAATTTGTTTGTAGATATAATATCTCAATCACATTTAAAAGGTGTGTATAAATTGTCATACTTGTTACATCTAAATAAACTGAATATTAGGAAATCCTATTAGCGATGTGTATACATGTTCAATTATGTCAAAGAATAAAGGAGGTATATAACATGAAACCAAATCTAATTTTTATTACCTCTCATCCATAATTCATGTTATGATTGATAATAATGCAAAAATGATTATAAAATTTGGTGAATTTTCCCAAGGTAACTAAATTTAACTCTTAGAATTTAGATGGAATAATAATTGTAATCCATAACTTCTATTGAAGTGAAATATCATTTATCCATAACATTTTATTAGTCACAACCCAAACATTATTAACTAAATATACATTCAAATTGTAAGTTTCAAAGTAGGAAGACATGCACATAAGGAACAAATTAGATCAAGTATCAACTTTTATATGCGTAAGTGCACTAAGTTGTTGGTCATAAAAGTGGCTACATGAAAATTAAAAAAACATAAAATTCTATAAAATGCATGCATGCTATTTTAATTTTGAAATGTGTAGGGTTAGGGAAACCAAGCCTAAAATGGACAATTAGAAAATAATAAAATATCTTCATGATGTGTGAGTGTTATGAAGAACTATAACTATAAGCTCTTCATAATGTGCACGCATGTTATGAAGAACTATAACTATAAAATCTTCATAATGTGTGTGCGTTCTATATGGAGAGAGAGAGAGAGAGAGAGAGAGAGAGAGAGAGAGAGAGAGAGAGAGAGAGAGAGAGAGAGAGAGAGAGAGAGAGAGAGAGAGAGAGAGAGAGAGAGAGAGAGAGAGATTAGGAAAAGAGAGAGAAGAGGAAGGAGGAGAGAGATGAGATAGAGCACAAGAAGGATGATAATTAGGGCTTAAAAGTGATAGAGATGGTGATGGGGTAAGGAAGACAAGAGAGAGAGGGAATGGGTAGAGACATGTATATATAGATATATATATATACATATAACTGTATAAATATATGCATATATATGTATGGATATACATATATAGATACATATACACATTATATGTGCAAGTATATACATCTACATAGTGTATGCTAAGTTTACAAGAATATGTTTTTTATTTCTTCATAACGTGTGCATGTTTAGTAGAACTAAAAGCATGTGTAGAGCTAGGGAAGCTACTTTTAGTCTTGCAAAACGTGTGCATGTTGTTTATTACTAAGGAACCCATATGCATTATGGTTAGGTAAGAGGGTTGGACAACAACCCTAAGGCTTTGAAGTCTTTTTCTCCTCTATTTATCTCCCTTTACATGTATTTTGATCTTCCAAGATGATTTGTCAACTTCCTCATCATCAGGTTTACACATCATCAAGTGGGTATTTGTAAAATTGCCACCTTAATCTCACACATTTTTAG
This sequence comes from Chamaecyparis obtusa, assembly GCA_027943335.1. Taxonomy (NCBI): domain Eukaryota; kingdom Viridiplantae; phylum Streptophyta; class Pinopsida; order Cupressales; family Cupressaceae; genus Chamaecyparis; species Chamaecyparis obtusa. The sequence goes on from BSBK01011843.1 coordinate 101,121, forward strand.
TCAGCCTTCTAACCATATAAATGTTTCTATTTTTTAACAATATTAGCATAGTAAACTTTAATTTTCTTTACCGGTGTCTTCACAGTCCTTAGAGACATATGTCTAGCATTTTCTTAATAACTTTTGATCTACTTGACCAAATTCAAACAAATTACATATATTTATTCTATGGGATACCAAATCAAGTTGTATTCATCACATGTGAATCTTTCTAAATTAATGCCCTAAGATTTTTCTTGATCGCCTTCATTTATTAAGGGTCTTTTTCTCGAAAAGGGTAAGTTTAAAATTTGTTTGAGTACTTGCAGTGAACGTGAAGTACAAGAGGTTCAAGGAGTTTGTTGGTGTTTTACTGTCAATTCAAGTGTTAGAATAACTGAGAGGGGAGTGAATCAGTTATCCAGTGTCCCAAAACAAAATGTATAATTCAAAACAACTTCTTCAATTTTTGCTTCTCGGTAAACAATAAATACTTTCACTGTCTATGCTTTTAACGATTACCAGTCAAATACTATAACAGTTACCGATCAAATCTAACATGTAACATGTAAAGAATGATAACAAACAAATATCACAATCAACACATAACACAAGAGATTTAACATGGAAACCCTGTAAAGGGAAAAACCACTTGGGACCAGCAACCCAAAATTGTTCACTCTTCTGAAGTGAGGTCGGTTAAGACCCAACCCTGTTAAAGGTTTACAAACACTGTCAGGTGTGACCTTGTTAGAGGATTTTAGACTAGAAGTTATCATCCAACCAGCATTCACTATGGGGTTGACAGGATAACAATGTTCATTCTATGAATGATACATCATAAGACTTTCAGAGTCCACTCGGTTAAGAGATTTTGACTGTATACAATGGTTAAATATGTAACAATAAATGATCTACCTTAATACAACTTCAATTGCAGATTATAGATCAATATTCAGTCTATACAAATCCTTCTGATCAATATTTCACTTTAGATTCAATACTATATCAACTTACTATCCGTCGATAATTGCTCTCTGTAGCTCGGTAATTGTTCTACAGCTTGGTTCTTACTAACCAATATGATCAGAATGCATGAAAACCTTGTTCATGTGATATTCATGTAGCTTCTACTTCTTCCGACATGTTTCGCTAAGAAATGTTGTTCTCTTATATAGATGAGTAAATCATTTTCTTCTCCACCATTAGATTTTGCTGCTTAACCACATTCATAGATTTTGTCGCTTCAAACTTTCTTAGCACTTGTGTCAATAACACGTTTTATTCTCATCCTTTAGATCTTTCCTGGATTTCATCAGCTGTCGATCTGTGTAACAAACATTATCTGTTACCTCGATGTTATACTCTTGCCAGCTCATCAATCTTATCGACTAAACTAATCATTTAATTCATTCTGTTCCACTCGGTTAACATAGAAATGCATCAATGAACACTGCTCAGTTAATACTACAATCGGTATACACTATACTTCATTGGTGTATACTAGAATTGCTTCATTTACCGACAACACTGCTTTATGTCTTTCAGCTCTATACTTCATCATAGATGAATGCAACACAATAAAGTCAATATCATCAAGTCATAGACTCATCAACAAGTTATTCAATGTTTTCCTTATCCTCATCTGTCATGTACATCTTTCCTCATGTAGATTTCTTTGTTCTTCATCTCTTTCACCTTTCTTCAGATGTCTCAGTATAGTAACTTACAAGATAAGTGTTGTCAAACTAGTTGACATCAATGACAACATAATACTGATTTAATCATATTACATATCTAATCAGCAACTCCTCAGTGATCTTTAATCATAGATTCTTCAATCAAATTCCAAATCAGTTGTAGTTCAACATTCAAGGTAATCTTCAACATTTCACTCACTTTCTTTTTCTCTGTAAGCTTTCCATTGTATAGCATCTGGGTGTTTACAATTACATTGGTGCTAGAGAAGTATGAAATCATCTATTCATTTCTTCAATAATATTACTAGTATGAATTGCAAGGGACCTATATTTATAGATACAGATTTAAGGGGGTTAGATATTGAGTCCAATCCTGACATACTTTTGGCTGAATTAGATGAACCTAGTGTGACTAAAATTCTTGATAGTGGTTTGTTAATGGTCGTTGCCTTTCCTCTTGCTGCCATAAGTCCTGAACTGATATAAGAATGTGTTAATCATTACAATACCAAGACTAAATGTATTATAAAAAATTATGGGAAGGTTTTGTTTGTAATCACCGAGGGGAATATGATGTATATCTTTAAAATACCTGAAAAACCCTTCTCAAGTTTTTCCCCAACTCAATCTCTTTCCAAATTCAGGGAAGGTCCTCATAAACGTCGCAGCATAATTGCTAGGCATTGGACTAGAAATAATTATAAAGGTGGTTCTTGTTTTCATGTGAGTCTAAAAAATACCACATGAAACCTTGCATACATGACTTGGTAGTTCTATTACACAAGGTTAGAGGTTCACTAAATGTGTACCTTTGTGAAGATTGGATATTTTATTATATAGAGATCATACTTGAATGCAAGAAACATCTAGACTGGGCTAAGATGATTGCTAGTTCAATGATATCACAACTAAAATGGATTCAATCCATTAGAAAGGGTTTCTTCATGTCTTCGTATCTCATGTATTGTCTGGCCTATAATCAAGACCTCTCACCCCTACCTCATGAACCTTTAGATAGTCATACCACCATCTATAATTATTGTCCCTTGTTACAAAGGAAATGTGCTTTAGCAGACTATAGAAAGGTTCATGATGTTTTCATGGGCAGGTTATGTTTTGAACTAGCATGGATGTCTGAACAAAGAATGTTTATTGAAGCTCAATAGTTAGTACAAACTTATGATAGTGTGTTTATCCAATTTCCTAAGTTCACTTATATCAGGATAGGAGGTTTTGATGATGAGCCCATGAAGCTACCTAGGTTCACCCAATATTGTTTCATACTGGCCAAAGTTTGTAGACAGTTGGCAGTTGTGATTAAGAAATTCCTTCCTAAGAATAAGTGGGACAATGTTTTTCCTATTGAGCTTGGCAAACTCTCTTGTGAAACCATTGAAAATATAGTTTACATTGGTTGTGATCTTTGCAATTTTGTCCTTAAATTCTATAAGGAGATAAAAAGGATTTGATATAAAAGGATTTGTGAGAATAACATTGGAGTTGGAAGATCAGATTGTGTTGTTACCCCATATTGAAGATTAATAAGAAGATTGTACAACTGAAAGAGAAGTTCTTAACAAAGATCATTCTATACTTTTGATACCATAGATTGTTTCTTTTGACTAAAGTTAAATATACAAGGAGTTCAAGAGAATGGTTCAAAAGTGATTGATCATGAGTTCTTGGCCCAAGCACAAGTTATCCTACCTACCCTTGACTGGTCTCAAGTCGAGGAAGATGATATAGTTTAAAGAACTAACACAGTTATTGAACGCTCAAAATCATGGTTGAAACAAAAGAGAACACAAAGAGTGGTCCAGGTTTAACCAGAAGATTAGAACCAATGTGTTCAATCTCCCCCAATTGCTAATATTTTTGTTTCCATTGATCATGCAGGTGATAAAAGGGGCTTGAACTAATTGATCCCTGAACTATTGGAAAACTACCCCATCATGCAAAGAACTAGGTTGAAGACCAAATCCAAGAAACAAGGCAAGCTGGCTACTCAAGAGGTTTTCACCATGAACTTGGATAAAGAATAGAGCATAGATTTTGTGGATAGTGATCAACAAGCTCAAGTAGCTATGGATAGTGCTACATAGGTGTTGGGTGAATTGATAACCCCAAAAAAGGATTCAGGTAAAGAGAAATCATCATCAGTTCCTAATTGTCTTACTAGTTCAGTCAGCAAGAAGTGAAGCTTGGTCCCTATAGTGGTACCCATTCATGATATGGTTAGTAAATACAGTTCCAAGACTCCCAAACTGAAGAAAATGAAGAATGCGCCACATATGGTCATAGATTCTAAGACAAGAGGATTCATTGTAGAATTCACTCTTTACAAGCCAAGGGAAGGTTCCACTAATTTAAATGTTGGTGACTTTGAAGTTACCAAAGTTGATCTTGGGTACTGAACTATGGAACTAAAGAACATTTGCTAGAATACTCAACTCAAGAAATACTGATTCAATCACAAAAGATGGAAAAGAGAAAAGGGAATTGAAATAGATAATTAGTGCAACATGGCAAGATACATTAGTTCTCTCAATGAGCTCGAAGCACTTCCATTGGTTCAAGTGCCAGAGAACTTTGCTCCAAACTCTCTTGAAAGTAAGAAATTGTTGAATAAATTACAGAGAAGTAAATTAGTGACCTTGGCAGTGCATAGTTGGATTGAAAGTATAATTGAAAGCAAGAAAATGTTCATTCAAGAATCTAGTGTAGTCTTCAATGATGTTGAAGCCCTACTTGGAAAGGTGAAAACTCAATTGTTGACATGGGAGGCTAAAGAATTCAAGTGGTCCCTTGTGGTGACCCAAATCAGCGAAGTGGAATAGTATGGTGTTAATAAGTTTCTGGTTGAATACCCCCTAAAAATTGTAGATCCTAGCATGTTATATGTCCTAAAGAAGATTATGACCCAGAGATGCTCTGTAATTAAATATGTTGTCATGAAATCACGGGACATCGAGAAAAAAAATTAAGAATATGTATAGTAGCCTTGCCAAGGACATGAAAATCATAAATCCTTCCAATGCTCTGCAATATGAAGAAAGGAGTTTAGATTTGGAGACTCTGATCAAGACATTTGAGGAAAACATGAAAGTGGCGAAAGAAGGAATGAACCCCATGGCAGCATATTTCACCAAAGTCACCAGGATAGAAGCTATGCTAACTTTGTGCATAGATCACCTCCCAAGTTATGTTGAACAAGTCACAAAGTTGAAATGGGACAAAGACGTATGGAGAAATAAACTCACGAGCTTCAAGAATCCTACTTCTAATGCTTTGCAGGAATTCATGGGCACCTTTCACAACTAGAAGTTGGCACGTGGTACCACTATTGAAGATGAGAAAATGGAAAATCATGGACGTGGTTTATTCACTCAGCCATAGTTTCTTTTGATTTCTTCCCATGTTGTTTTAAATATATGAGATATGTGTCTCCTTTTAAATTGCTTATATGTAATAACTATTATCCTGAACTATCAAAGGGTCAGGTTTTTAGGGAGACCCTCCACCAATCTAAAACTATAAGTATGAAACTTTAAATGGAATAGAGGTTAGAAAAGAAAGACTAAGGAAGTAGTTTTGAGAACTCTTTTGGTAGCATCTGAACATATTGATTTTTTGGAATGTTGTTAAGATAGTTTTAGTCTTGAACTTTGAATCGAGATAATATAAGATGGTTATTTTTGGGGAGTAATCTGAATCCTTGTTATTTAGATTGTAGAAAGGAACATTTCTTTGTGAATGATCATTTTCATTCCCCATGCCATCTTTCTATCTTGAAGTAAATTATTGTGATGAGTTCATTTGCTACTATGTAAATCTTTGTTAATCTCCATTCAAGAAAAAATGTGAGAAGCTTAGATCTTTTCTTGTTTTATTGTTTTCTATTGGATTTAATTTATTTTAGCCCCTTATCTAAGAATAAGGTGTGCAGCCTTTATGCTTTCAAGTTAAAAGTAATTGCATGCATTAAGATTAGTTGATTCATTAAAGATCAAAAGAGGATGTTGTACCTCATAAAATTCAGAGGGAGGTGAACTATTGAACCTACCCAACTGTTGTGAATCTTTTATGTCTTCATGTTAGGGGTGATAGAGTTTTATTGATGAAATATTTTTGAGAAGACAAATATGTTCACTAATGTATTTTTGGTGACTCCACTGGGGAGTCGAGAAAGTGACTAACTAGTGCTTGAAACTTTTAGTTTTTGATATCAAAGATTATGGGTTCACCTGTTAATGGTTTATTTCTGGTACTCAGACCAAATCTTGGTTTTGCAAATACTCAAGAGGATTTAATTTCTAATTTTAATGCATTAGCTTAGTGTTTCTGACATAGTAACCAACAGTATCTACAGGTTCAAAGGATTCTTGAAGAGGAAGAAAATATTGGAGAACAACTTGGAGGAGTCCATGTCACACAATAAGTAGTCATGGTAAATAGAATAGCACATGTGTAATAAGGGTTCCTTTTTAAAAATAATTCACCTATCAATCTGGCAGGAAAAAGGTACACCAGAACTTATAAGAACAAAGGGTTAGTGGACGAAGATTATGAAGCATTGAAAAATTTGAACTTTGCCTCCAATCACACCTTAAGAAGGAGAAAGAAAATCCATTTTGGCAGCAAACCTTCTTCTCCACCTCGTGTCCAAAAAACATCATTATCTTTTCAAGCTTTGATTCCCCCTAGTACTATCACTCCTCTTTCCATTAACTTACAACCCTTGAATGTAATCCTACCAAATATGGCTCAACCATGGGGAAACCAGTTTGGTCATCTAGACCTTGGTGCCAACCTTGGTGCATTTCCTAAAGGAGCTTGTGGTATGTTTCCTAAATTCAATGGTGATGGCAAAATTGTTGGAGATTTGCCAGCAGGCCAGTACTAATTGTATGTTTGTCATTGATGAAAACATATGGAAAGTAGTATGCATGGAAGTCTTATGCAGTAAGCCTTGTATATATGTTGCATGGACATGATATTAGCATGATATCATGGGCGCAGAGGTTGAATGTGAGTACAGACAGTTATATAGCAACTTGTGTCAATAGTGTTCCTGACAGAGTTACAAGCAATGTTCTATGTATGGTTGTCAGTATAGTTGTCCTATGGGCATGTGCCCTAGGATATATGTTAAAGACATGTTAGTGATGTTTTAGTTATGAATGCATAGTCTAATGATGAATGCAAGTGAAGTTATGCATTCGCTATTCACCAGTAGCAGTTTCCTATGTTTGTTCAAAAGAGCCGACATAGATTTAATTGTTTCTTGAGTTGCACCTATCTTGAGGATATGTGCCCTTGGAGTTAAGCTTGGAGAAGTGTTATTGATGTTTGATTAAGAGTGCATAAGTTAATTTATCTTACAGAGAAAGTTCTAATTGTTTTGGTAGAGCCGACAATGTGTGGTGTGCGTATATAATTGAAGTTATGCAGTTGCTATTCACCAGTAGCAGTTTCCTATATTTGTTCAAAAGAGCCAACAGAGATTTAATTATTTCTTGAGTTGCACCTATCTTGAGGATATGTGCCCTTAGATTTAAGCTTGGAGAAGTGTTATTGATGTTCGATTAAGAGCACATAAGTTAATTCAGCTTACAGAGAAAGTTCCAGTTGTTTTGGTAGAGCCAATAGTGTGTGGCGCGCATCTATAATTATATTATATGAACAAGTCCCAAAATGTGTTGTGCCCATAGTAGAGCTGACATAATGTTTGTTGGAGTTTATTATGGTTTCTCTAATATGATTTCAAGGTGGTTCTAACAGGCTGACTTGATTATATCATTTGGAGGAAAGATATTTATAGGCAACCATTTGTGATTGTTGAAGTCTTGTTCATGGTTGATTAAGCAGAGCAGAGAAGAGTGTGTGAAGTGTTGAACCATCAGAAGAAGGTCTATGTGACCAAGTAGAGTATGTGTGCTATTCATTGGAACTGATCCAGACAGTAGGTCAAAGCGTAGTTCACCAAGATCTAGATATAGTGTGTATCTATTATTCAGAAGGTTTTAGCCTTTGCCCCTTTGAGAAGTGAGCTCTCGAACAGTGCATCCTCTCCCCTAACAGGGACAATTATAAAAGACTCCTAACAGGGTTTGACCCTTAACCAGGTCTACTGTACTTAATATATTGTAAAGCTACTCCTAACAGGGTAAAAGATCTTCTAGCAAGGATCATTATACACTAGTACAGAATATTAGTGGGTATCAAGTCCCACTGGGGTTTTTACCTATTTGGGTTTCCCCATAACCAAAATATTGGTGTTGTGTTCATGTGTTCTTTCATTGTGTTTATGCTTTATGTTTAAGTATACTTAATTGGATAAAGAATTGAAACTTGTAGATAACTGATTCACCCCCCCCCCCCTCTCAGTTATCTCTTGGGACTATTCCTAACAAAAATTACCATTGATGATCATATGAGCATCTTTCATTATGCATGTAGTGTTATAAATGTACCAACTCAAGATGTGGTAGTAAGATTATTTTTCCAAACTTTTACTGATGTCATGATAGAATGGTTTCATCACCTTCCTCAAACATTTATTCATAATTGGAATGAGATGGTAACAACCTTTGAAGCCAAGCTCAAGACACCAGGAGATGAACACACTCTTTTTCTTCAATTGACACAATTAAAGAAGGAAAACATGAACCCATGAGAGAGTTCGTAGCCAAGTTTAATTAGATTATACAAAGAATTCCCAATGCCTCAAGACTGAATGATGAGAATTAGAAAGGTTATTTCCTAAATTCTATGCAACCTGATATCAAATTTCACCTAAGGAAAGATGGAGTTCAGAATCTAACAGATGCTCAAAGGTCCACCATTGAACTTGAAGATATGCTTATTACAGCTGGTAAATGGAAATAGGACATTCAATCCCTGGGTACTCCACATTCAACAATCAATGACCTAGTTATTCAAAGATTTGTTAATGATGTCCTCACACTTAAAAGACAACAACAAAGAAACGTGCCTCCATACCAAGCCCCTTATCAAGACATAAGTCATCATCAATTTAATCAGCCATCAGTAAAAAAACCCTAATTAACTATTGTAAAACCTCACCTGATGATTGAACCTGGTCCCAGTAAAGAAACAATATGCTCTTTTCACCTAACTACTGATCACCATGGAGAGACATACACTGATATGATCAAATATTTTCAAATGAAGGCCAAAAAAGATGAGATTGGGGAAAATACTGTTAGGAATGGGAACACTAAGAGGGGGGGTGAATCAGTGTTCACTGTATTTTATCTTTTTACTTTAATCTTTATACTGAACTTAAATGCTTAAGTACTGAATTAAACATTCACATAAACATGAAACATGAAATCAACACATGACACCAATATGGTTATGGAGAAACCCAAATAAGTAAAAACCCCGATGGGAATTGACACCCACTAATATTTTGTACTAGTGTTTTGTGATCCTTGTTAGAAGATCTTTAACCATGTTAGGAGTTGCTTTACAATACTTTAAGCACAGTAGATCTTGTCAAGGGTCGGACATTTTTAGGAGTCTTTTACAATAGTCCCTATTAGGGGAGTGGATGCACTATCCTAGAGCTCACTGCTCAAGTGGTGAAGGCTACAACCTTCTGATCTCAGATACACACTATATCTGTAGGATGAACTGTCACTGTGACACTGCTTGTTAGATCAGTTCCTTTAATGTGTTGATGCTTTGACCTCTTGCAAAGCTCTAATAAATATTATACTATCTTCGCATACTTCTTCTCTTCTTATCACAACTCTGTCTTGACTTCCATACTAAATACAATGGGCACATCTTATATTTATACGCGCATGCAAAATAAACAACTAGGTCAGCCCTTAGACTTATTACATATAATGCTTCCAAATGAATTGGCTTAAGCATGTTTACAATAAAAAATATATACATGTCGGCAACCTAAATAAAATAGGCACATAGCCCTTACATCATTAGAATATAGTCACAACTCAAAATGATAATTGTCAGTTGCTTGCTTTGATCTTCACTGGCACACACTGGTTGTGAAACTTCAACTAACTGCATCTTTCATATCCTTGCATATCTGATTATGCACTCATACACTAAGCATGAATATAGTCTAACTAACTTAACTTCTAGGGCGCACACCATAACTTAGTCATACGTACGTGTGCTAATGCTCTGAACTGTAGGAACTCTATACATTGTCCAGTCTTCAACACTTAACTGATTTCTGATCTTCTCATCAAGTGCCCTGACTCCAAACTGCTATATGACTTTGTTTCCATAATGACAACACTATATCAAGTCATATACATCAGTGTAGCCAACTTTCCAAAAATCTCCCCCTTTGTCATTGATGGCAACAAAGGAATATGGCCAAGTTGCTAACTGTCCTTAATACAAAAAAACTTTTTGTCATCTATACATATACTTATATCTCCCTATACATATTATGATCCATATTCTATACACAACTCCTCCTTTGACATTAATGACAAAGGTGTTTCAAAAAACTGTATCTATACATACTCATTGAGGGAAAACATCATAATATGCTATCTTTAGGTTCTAGATCTCCTTCTTCCAAAAAGTGATCAAAGAATTTACTATCTGGAGATGGGCGCATAATGCATACTAAAGCTTCTCCATCTTCTTCAAATCTGTGGAAGGACCTTGATAAAAGGTTATCATGGTGGCATCAATCTCTTTGATGTTCTGATTTAGAATGTCTAATGAGGGCGCAAGAGCATTCCTCAACTGAGTCTGTCTACCCCTTAACTTTGTCATCTCTTTTTCTGCCTTCTCAATTTTGTCTAACTATCCTTTGTAGACATTATTGCACATGTTCATATCTGTGGTTTTGTCTTTCACTGAACTCTTCACTTGCTCAATCATAGCTTTTGCCTCTTTTATTTTCTTGAAATAAGCATCAGTAAGCTTGTCCTGATCCATGCATTCTGCAATGATTTTTCTTCCTTGATCTAAAAATTCTTTCAAGGATGGTTGACGAGACTTGAGTGAGCTTAGGTCAAGTTCAAATTTGTTCACCAATTTAGTCAATCTTTTCTTCAGATACTTTTCTTCTACAACTAGGGATGCAGATTCTTCAAGGCTTGAGAAATTGCTTTTGAAATGTGAGATGACTGTACTCACATCATCAACCAAGTGTATCTTTGACACTTTCTTGTCCTCTGGTAACAAATTGTTCAAAATGTTTACTGATTCTACTAGGAGGGGATTCCTCATCACTTGCTTTTCTTTGGCATTCTCCATAGCTAAGACATTAAACTTAATCAGGTCTTCTTCTCTCCATGAGTCCAAACTAGATGTGTCAGGTGTCAAGCTTGACAACAATGCTGCAGAGGGAGTGATGGGAGTGCTATCCATCACTTCTTGTTTTACCTTGACTAGTTCAACTAATGGTTCATTATTCTTTTCTTTTTCTGTTTCTTTCTTTTCTTCCATCTTTTCTTCTTCTTTCTCATCATCAATCAATACTTATTCTTGATGAGTGGGAGGTGTGTTGCTGCATAACATTTTAGCTTCTTGACCTTTTCTCCTAGATCACTGTTAGAGCATTCTTTCAAATCCTTTCTTAGCCTTTTGATAACTAATTGTGCATCACTGACATTTTCCTTTAGTTCTTCAATTTCTCTTTCTGATTTGTTTAGATCTTCAAGAGCAGCTTCAAGATTTCTTTTCAGATGTTTCATTTCTACTTTGTCCATGATCTCCTCAAGTGGTTAAACTTCTATGCTAAGGACCAAAGCTTTGATACCAATTGTTAGGAATGGGAACACTGAGAGGGGGGGTGAATCAATGTTCACTATATTTTATCTTTTTACTTTAATCTTTATACTAAACTTAAATGCTTAAGTACTAAACTAAACATTTAAATAAACATGAAACATGAAATCAACACATGACACCAATATGGTTACGGGGAAACCCAAATAGGTAAAAACTCCGGTGTGAATTGACACCCACTAATATTATGTACTAGTGTTTTGTGATCCTTGTTAGAAGATCTTTAACCCTATTAGGAATTGCTTTACAATGCTTTAAGTACAATAGACCTTGTCAAGGATCAGACCCTATTAGGAGTCTTTTACAATAGTCCCTATTAGGGGAGTGGACGCATTGTCCTAGCGCTCACTACTCAAGTGGTGAAGGCTACAACCTTCTAATCTCAAATACACACTATATCTGTAGGATGAACTGTCATTGTGACACTACTTGTTAGATCAGTTCCTTTGATGTGCTGATGCTTTGACCTCTTGCAAAGCTCTAATACATCTTATACTATCTTCACATACTTCTACTCTTCTTATCACAACTCTATCTTGACTTCCATACTAAATACAATGGGCGCATCTTATATTTATACGCGCATACAAAATAAACAACTAGGTCGTCCCTTAGACCTATTACATACAACGCTTCCAAATGAATTGGCTTAAGCATGTTTACAATCAAACATATATACATGTTGGAAACCTAAATACAATAGGTGCATAGCCCTTACATCATTATAATATAGTCGCAACTCAAAATGATAGTTGTCGGCTGCTTGCTCTGTTCTTCATTGGCACACACTGGCTGTGAAACTTCAACTGAATCTATCTTTCTCATCCTTGCATATCTGATTATGTGCTCATAGACTAAGCATGAATATATTCTAACTAACTTAACTTCCAAGGTGCACACCATAACTCAGTCATACATACGTGCGTTAATGCTCTAAGTTGCAGGAACTTTGTACACTATCCAGTCTTCAACACTTAACCGATTTCTAATCTTCTCATCAAGTGCGCTGACTCCAAACTGCTATATGACTTTGTTTCCATAATGACAACACTATATCAAGTCATATACATCAGTATAGCCAAATTTTCAACAAATACCAATGATGATGAAGGAAATCAGGCAGGGACAAGTAATTATGGATTTTTTAATCTTTAATACGAATCTAACTTAGACAACGGAGAGGATATATTGGTCACCCTTAATGATCCTTCATGTACTGTTTTGAATAGAAATCAAAGAACCCCTAAGTTTTCATTTGGCGCTGGTACATCAAGCATTCCTCCTAGATAGAAAGATCAGTTGAATGTTGACCCAAAGACACCTGAAGTTAAAATTTTGCAAAAAAATGTTGTAAGTTCTTCTTCCTCCTCTACCACTTTTGATATCATTGAATTTTGTAAAAATTCCACTATAACTATCTCTACTGTTGAGTATTTAAAATCAAATCCTCAGGAGCTAGATAGGTTAGTCGATTACATAAAAGGGGAATCAAGTCCAGTGGTTCAGGAGAATAATTTTTCAAAAGAACCTTCAACCCCGCAAACTACTCCATTATTTATTTATGAAAACCATCATGATCAATCTAAAATCCCAAAGTCTTCTTGTGCATTTGAAACAAAAAATGAGAATAATAAGCCTAACCCTTTTTACATCTCCTTGTTATTAAATGGTTGAAAGCTAAGTAATTGTATTATAGATTCAGGAGCATCAGACAATATAATGCTCATATCTATCGCCAAAGCTTTAGGTCTCACCCTTACTAAGAATTTTGGAAGGTGTTACTCAATGGATGGAAAGCAAGTTTTGCTCATAGGACAAGTGAAGGATGTTTAGACTATGTTGGAAGTACACCCAGACAAATGAGTGAAATTGACAATTTTGGAAGCTGATATTCCAACAAGTTATGGAATATTACTAAGTAGAACCTTTTGTAAGGATATATGGGGTGAGATAAATATGGATTGGTCTAAAGCTATCATTCTTGTTGGGGGAAAGAAGGTTAAACTTGAACCTAAACCTAAGAATAAGTATATTGTCTTCCCTTCTGATAATCCTAAGGCCTAAATTCTATAAGAACAATTTTATTTTGGAAACTATGTTATCTTGCTAGGAGATGATACCCAACCATCATCAGGTTCAAACAAAGGAAGTTCTAGAATATGGAACATGGAGTTCGAAGGAAGCTCTTCCAACTTTGGTTCATGCATCGGTGTGGTATTGATATCTCCATCAAGGGATTATTTTTCATCTTCTTTCAAACTTGATTTTAAGACTACTAATAACACTGCAAAATATGAAGCCTTGTTGCTTGGTTTACAGGAAGCAAGGTATAGAGGTATCAAGCTACTGGTTGTGAGAGGAGATGTAGAACTGATTGTGAATCAGGTAAGAATTTTTTATGTTGTAAAGAATTTAAGGCTTAGGCACTATAGGAACCACTTGTGGGATGAGATGGAATATTTTGAATCATTCTCAATTGAAGTCATTCCTAGGAGCAGTAACACCATGTAGATTCTTTAGTAGTATCAGCTTCAATCCTATTACCTCACCTAGACTTCAAGACAAACAGTTATAGAATTGAAATGATCTATCGGTTGAGCATTCCTAATAATGGTGTTTAATAATGATGACAAAATTGAAAAGTTCCTGGCCTATGCTGAATGCTTCTTTGATTTGTATTTTGAAGGTTTAGATAATGATTGCAAATAATTATGCTCAAACTTAAGCAATGAAGATGGTCTAGTTCAACTTAAGGGGAACAAAATCCCAAGTGCTCTTGTCTCTTTAGAGCATTTATTTTCAAACAAGAATGATAGTTCAATTGGGAAGAGGCCTACACATCCTGAAGTTTCTAAAGAATATGATAAGATTAACATGGACACTAACCTTGAACCTACATGGATAATAGTTGGTAAGTCTTGTTCCTCCTTTGAAAGAAGTAAGCTAAAAGACATGTTGCTCAATTACAAAGATGTGTTTTCTTGGGGATATGAAGATCTCAATAATTTTAGAGAGGGACATTTTAGACACCATATCTCATTGAAACAGGGTGCATTAGCTTTCAGACATAAGTTGCAAAATTATAATCCCAAAGTGTCAAAAACCATAATGAAGGAAGTGGATAAAATGTTGAAGGCATAGATAATTTATCCAATTCATCATTCGACTTGGATAGCTAACATTGTCCTAGTGAGAAAGAAAAATAGAGAGATAAGAATGTGTGTGGATTTTCATAATCTCAATCAAGCAAGCCTTAAAGATAATTATGCCCTACCTACAATAGAACACGTTCTTCAAACTGTGGCGGGTTCCAAAATGATGTCTATGTTAGACAGTTTTTCAAGATATAACTAGATAAGTATGACCGAGGAAGATCAACACAAGATGAGCTTCATAACCCCTTGAGGTACTTATGCCTATAGTCAGATTCCATTTGGCTTAATTAATGTGGGTGCTACATTTCAAAGGGCAATGAACTCTTCTTTTCAAGATTTCAGGAATAAGATTATAGTGGCGTACCTTTATGATTTGACAGTCTTCTTGAGATGAAGGAAACACCATCTTGGGGAATTGAAGGTGGTACTACAGAGGTTTAGGTAACATAATATATCTTTGAATCCTAAAAAGTTAATTTTTTTGTTGAGGAAGGAAAACTCCTAGGGCACATTGTTTCGAAAGAAGGAATAATGATTGATCTAGAGAGAGTTAAAGCTATTCAGCAATTGAACCTACCTTCAAATAGGAGTGGTGTGAAATCTTTTTTTGGTCACTTGGAAAGGATTTTCAATAAATCCTTGGAGTATGGTGTGTCACTGAATCCTAAAAAATGTCAATTTGCAATAACATAAGGGAAGTTACTTGGAAATATTGTGTCAATGGAAGGAGTTAGAATTGATCCAAAAAGAGTAGAAGCCATCCAAAATGTCATTGCTCCAAAAAATATCAAAGGAGTCTAATATTTCTTAGGAAAGATCAATTTCATGAGAAGGTTCATTGCAAATTTTGTAGAAGTTGTCAAGGTGATAGTAAAACTATTGAAGAAATGTGCAAAGTTTGAATGGGATGGAGAAGCACAAGGTGCATTTGAAAAGATAAAAAAAATCAGTTTAGGAAACACCTTCCTTGAAGTCTCCTAATTATGATAAGCCTCTCTTATTATTTTCCTTTGCATCATTTCACACAATTGCAGTTGTCTTATTGTAAAAGGATGAAGAGGGATATGAACACCCTATTTCATTTTTCAATAAATCCCTACAAGCAGTAGAGCTAAACTATGAAATGATGGAAAAGCAGGCATATGCATTGGTTAAAGTAGTCAAAGCATTCAGAGCTTACCTCGTATGTGCCAGGGTGATTGTATATGTGCCCCATGTAATAGTCTAGGACATTCTTACCCAGTCAGAGGTTATTGAAAAAAGATGTAAATGGATTAACGGGGTTCAAGAATGTAATTTGGAAATCCATATTAAAAAATTGGTATGAGGACTAGGCTTAGAAAAGCTTATGACAAAGGAGAATATGGATATGGTACAAGTTAATAATGTTGTAGTATGGGATCAGTTAGTTACTAGCATTGAGATGCAGCCTTGGTACTCTGATATTATTTATTTTATTAAGAATGCCAAATTCCCTGAGAGTTTGAATGATAATTAGAAGAGAAATCTAGGGATTTAAGCCCAAAAGTACATACTGATGCAGGGTGATTTGTATTGGAAAAATAGAGATGGTGTGCTTTTCTATGCTTAGATGAATGGTAGGCTGAAAAGGTCCTAAAAGAAATGCATGATTGTGTTTGTAAAGGGCATTATTCAGCCATAAAAACCACTCACAAGATCTTAAGAGTTGGTTATTATTGGGCTTGTCTATTTAAGAGCACTTTCAAGTTTGTGAAGAAATGTGAGTGTTGTCAAAAGCTTTCTTCTAAGTTGAAATATTCAGGTACTCTATTGTTGAATCCAGTGGTAGCTGAAGCACCTTTTTCTATGTGGAGGATGGATTTTATTGGAGAATTCTTAGAAAAATCTAGTGGTGGACATAGTTGGATTTTGGTTTCCACAGATTACTTCACAAAATGGATCGAAGAAATTCCTACTAAGAAGGCAACTAGCAGGGTTGTAATTGATTTACTGATGGACAACATACTCACTAGATTTGGTGTCCTTGTCAAGTTAATAATGGATAATGCCATGTGCTTCAGATCTAAATAATTCAAGCAGTTTTGTGATGAAAATTGGATTGTCATGTCTTATTCTTCTCCTTATAACCCACAAAGCAATGGACAAGAAGAATCCAGTAATAAGAGTATTCTACAGATTTTGAAGAAAATTTTAGAGAAAAACAAAAGAGCTTGGCATTCAAAGTTAAAGTTGGCTTTGTGGGCCAATAGAGTTATTGTGAAGAGAGCTACTGGAAGATCCCATTTTGAACTAGTGTATAGCCTTCAAGCAAGGTTACCATTCAACAACTTTCTTCCTATGTATAAGTTTATCAATGATGAAGATTTAGAGACAAGTGATGCTATGTAGGATAGAATGGTGCAGCTTGTAGAATTGAAAGAAATTAGAAGAGAGGGAAATAAAAAGAACTTGAAGGCCTAGCAAAAGATGAACTATTTATTTAATAAAAGAGCTAGTGACATAAATTTTCAGCCTGATGATTTAGTACTTCAATGGAATGCTAAAGTTGAAGATAAGGGGAAGCACAAGAAGTTTGAATCTTTATGGTTAGGTCCTTATATTGTGCATCAAACACATGGTAAGGATTCATACTTTTTGAATAATTTGGATAGTGAGGTACATGAATTTTCGGTGCATGCACAATTTCTAAAACCTTTCTTTGACTAAAATTATTTTCCATGCACAATAGTTTTCTATATTTGTATATATCTTAGGTGTTTATTTTCTTTTTTTCGTGTGTCATCTGCATTCCATAGTTCTATTTTACTATCTTGAACTTGCATTCAAGCATCATCAGTTAGAGCCACTATTGATCCAAAGTTTGTCGTGTCTTTTCCTAGTTCTAGTTTTAAATTTTGCCTTGGAGGTATCTATTTGCTTTTAAAATCCTTCTCGCCTTTAAATCTTGTGCATATGAAGCCCTAGGTTTTATTTCCTCTAAGCCCTAAGTGTTCATCTTATTTTAAAACCTAAGTATCCATTGGTTTATATTTCTTCATTACTTTTTGGGAGTCACTTGAGTTGGTTTTAAAACATGTGTCTTAAGTGTTATTGAAAGGGGCCAGATCTTGTTAAGTTATGTTTCCTAGAAGGACCTGTGAATTATTTTCCTAAGTCTAAAGTCTATGTGATGTTTTAAAAGCAAGTTAGATCCCTTTCAATCTAACGGTGGGAGCGATCTCATGATCAAAAGATGTGCAGAGTTTCTCCTTCAAGGCATCACACCTGAGTGATACGTAGTTAATGGTGGGACTTGGCTGGGACTAAAGGAAAAGATAGGTGTTGAGAAGATTAAGTTTGATCCAACGGTGGGCATGATGTCGCTAACCAAAGTTGCATATAGTTTAGCCTTTGCGGGAACACACCTAAATGACAAGTATCCGGCCTGGGAATGTGGGACCGATATGAAAAGTGATAAAGTATAGTCAGATCAATTTTGATAGGATGATAGGCATAATCCTACAATCAAAACTTGCAAGAAGGATATTGATCAAGGGATCACACTTGAGTGACATGTGTCTAGTTTGATAAAGTAAAAAGTGGTGGGGCCTAAGCGCCATGTGAGGTTGAGATGTCGCTTACTGATTGGTTGATTTCACAGCCATGAGGAGTGATGTAGAGGTTTTCGGTCTTTTGTGTTCTTTTTGTGAACCGCACGATGTGTTGAGATAGTTTTAATCGATGGATCTATTTTGAAATTCATTTTATGGTGTGAAATGTTCTATTTTTACTCGTTGAAGTTGCAATTTTGAAATATGATGATGTAATTGCAATTTTTCTTGGTCATCAGATGAGGAAGTGACAAAGTGAGATACCAATCTAAAGAAAAAGAAAAGAAAGCTAGTTGTTGACGACCCACCATTAGAGACAGAAGAGTGAGAGATACATGGAGCCTAATCATTGAGCATAGGGAAGGTAGTTATCTGAAAGAGGCTGAGACCATCCAATATAATCATTGAATTTGTTTTGAATATTATTAGACAATGACACCATGATTATGACATATGAGGTTATTGTAGGCTTGTTCAGACATAGTGGTGTTGGCATGCCTTTTTGTGAAAGTGAGGTTTCATCCTAGCAAACTGTAGCTTGTTGCATCCTGATTCATAACAGGATCCCATGATTGCTAGTGATATATATTAAAATTTTTAACTTGTTGAGAGATATAGAAAAAAAGGGAAACTCTAGTTTGAGACCTTTCACTATTTTTTGAGTGTACTTAGTTCTTCTTTAATATACTGAAGATGGATGTATTAATGAAAATGCAGTTTAAGCCTCTTTTCAATACTTGATTGTCTTTGTATGTTTCCTTTGATTTATTATGAATTAGGATTGTAAGGCATTTCTAGTTCATCAATCTATAAAGGTAGATTGTGAAATAGTTGCAGACTACTTTCAAGGAAAGTATAAGTCCTAGAGATTATTTTAGAGAGTTTTAGGGAGGATTTATAAATTTGATGGTCTTGTAATGAACTATTGAAAGTTTTGTGTAAGGCACATATATCTTTCATGGGTTTGAAATGTTTTCAATGATATATTTTAGTGGATGTATATTTGTTTAGGCTTCGTGCCCTAGGATTTTAGCACTGGTCATGTTCCAAAGTTGCAGGAAAATCCTTAAAATTAACTCAAATCTTTTGTTTACAAGTTTTGTATGATGAATGTTTAAAATATGTGTTAAGAAGATACATATCCACTGTATTCTTTACTGAGAAATGGAAAATCAAGAAGGTACACCCACCTAAGTTTGTGGAGCTCAAAGTGAAGGAGGATCTTTATCCTCAATAAGTTAGATTTTTTCTTGATAGATTGGGAGTTGGACCACATAGATTTATAGGAATTACTTGCCATATAGTGATCTATAAGAAAAAGCTCCAACAAAATTGATAACTCTAATGGGGAATATGTTATACTCTTGTTGAAACTATCTAGTCAAGTCAACCCATTCGAGTCACACTAATAAAATTGGCAACTCTGCTAGGGATAAGTGTTATAGTTTGCATGCGCTTATCATTTTAAAAAATTGTATTTCCCTAGATTTGTTCTAGGTGGAAACTCTACATTTATGTGTTATACCAATTTCAAGGTTTTAGTACTAGATATTCATGTGCATTAAAATAGTGAAAACCCAAAAGAACACTAGGTCTTACCTAAAGAAACATCTAGAGGTTTCTCTAGAAGGTGAAATCCCTAAGGGTAATAGGATAGATTGGTTAAATTGAGTTGAATCAGGTTTTGGTGTGTCCCGGATGCCTAAGAGTAGTAATTTGACCTCAGTACTTGAGAAATACTCATCATCTTCTACTATTTCTGAATTAGATAGTCAGCCTTTGTTGAACCATATATTTGATACTCCTAAAGATAGGCCTTAAAGTAAAGGTGTTACTGATATCCAATATAGGAGAGTTGACACAAATAGAGTAAGGAATCAGGGTCATATACATAGTAGTGTATCAAAACCAAGTGAGGCATCCCCAATTCTAATGGATCAACCTTGTTACCTACTAGGTAACCAAGGACTTCGTGATTTAATTGATCTAGATGACAATGAGAACTCAGATTCAACTTAGTATGATGTTGAAGTCCTTAGAGAAGAGGTGTTTCCTTTGAGAAGAAGAGAAAGAGAACAAAGATTAGAAGTGCAGAACAAGAAAAAGGAAAGAGAACAAGAAATTTGTGATTTGTTTCTTGAAAGAGACAAACTATTAAGAGTCACTACACAACATCAAGCCAATGACAAAGCCCTAAGTAAGAAGTACAAAGGCCTAAAAAAATATGTCTTTGGTGATATGAATGCATTGAGAGAGAAATAAAAACAAGGTGAATCTTAGCTAAAGGGAGATGAGTTTGAGGGGGAAGGCCCTATGTTAAGACAGTTACAAAATTGGGAGGTTGAAAGGCCTGCTAAGGTTAAACAAAATGCAAATGATTTGCACCATAAGGAAGGTGTAATTGTTCAAGAAAAGGAAAAACAAAAGGTGTCTAGTATTCATATTGAAGAGCCAAGGTCTAAGGATAATGTCCTTAGTGGAATGTCACAATTAGATCTAGAGTTAGAGAGAGCAAGGCTAAGGAGGACCTTGCTAAATAGTTGGAGAAGGTTGAATTAGAAGCTACAAATGCAAAGATGAAAAAGAAAATAGCCTTGCTAAATCATTCTATGAATGATACTACAATAACCAATGCAACTTAAATTACAGCTAGAATGGTATCAAAGTCACAAGGAAATGGCCCTAGTCGAGGCCCCCAAGAAATAGGTTTGGTGCAAAATGTAATGGAAAATATTGTCAGCCAAAATTTTCAAACCTCTGGTCCAGCTCGAATTTCTATTGCTCATCCTACTAGTGGTGCAGGTAGAAATGTGACAAATCAGAGTGCTTTACTTGGATCCATTATTTTTTGATGGTATTCCTGGCTAGCCAAATGTCATCCCAAATGAGGTAAGAGATGAGATCCCTAGGTTTAGTGGAAATAATGCTATTACTTGTGAAGAACACCTTAAAACCTTTACTGACAAGATGAATGACTTCTAGATTGAGCATGAAGATATATTGATGAAGTTGTTTGTTCAATCTATGAATGAAGATGCTAGAGACTGGTATAGGGGATTGCCTAGAAATAGTATAGCATCTTGAAATGAATTTGTCAGATGTTTGAAGGAGCAGTATGGTGAGCATATCAACTCAAGTTTTATGTTAAATGAGTTTAACAATATCAATAAATTTCCAAATGAAAGTATGGAAAAATTTAATAATAGGTTTCAAAATGCCATGAATAAATTGTTTTAGGTCTTGAGATTAGATGAAGAAGTGTGTTTAACAACCTATTTCAATGCAGTAGATGGAAATATGTTATATCTTTTGAGGGATAAAAACCCGCGAACCTTGAGGGAGGATTTCAAAATGGCCATTAATATTGAGAGTAATATAAAAGCATCCACGTCTTATGACAATAGGTATCGGTATCAAAGGAATGACATATTTCCAAATTTGTGTGATACACCTTATAAAACAAATTGGAAAGATGGTAAGCGTATTCTTGAAAACCAAGAGAACCAAAAGAATAGGGAGACCCTTGACCCTTTGATAATGAACAATGCCCATGATGTAGAGAACACTCCATGGTGTGATGCTTGCAATATACCTCATTCATCCTTTCAATGTGTTGTTGCCCAAGCATTAGCAGAACAGATGGATGATGCAAGTGAACAAGTGAATTTGGAACAAGAAGACCCGGTTGTCAACATGTTCATTGTTAAGAGGATTAATGACATGTTCTCTTTTTATGAAGAAGAACCGGTTGTAGATATTGACATTCAAATAAAAGAGTACCAAGGATATCAACAACAGGTATTCTCTGATTTAAAAGATGAAGTTGGTCATGTGCTACATAACACTATAAATGTTGTG
The DNA here is from genome assembly GCA_027943335.1 of Chamaecyparis obtusa. Lineage (NCBI taxonomy): Eukaryota > Viridiplantae > Streptophyta > Pinopsida > Cupressales > Cupressaceae > Chamaecyparis > Chamaecyparis obtusa. Next base: position 123,195 of record BSBK01011843.1, read on the forward strand.
GATGATGAAAAGAAATATCCCCATTTTAGACTACCTAGTGAAGAAGAAAAGAGATCCCTTACTGTGGCACCAATTAACGAAGCTAGGAGTGCCTTTTTTCTAAGGAATAGGAAGGTGGAGCCTGATCAAGGTAAACCAAGGTGTTTTTTTAAAATCTAAGTATCCCTTGGTTTATATTTCTTCATTACTTTTTGGGAGTCACTTGAGTTGGTTTTAAAACAAGTGTCTTAAGTGTCATTGAAAGGGGCCAGATCTTATTAAGTTATATTTCCTAGCGGGACCCATGAATTATTTTTCTTAAGTCTAAAGTCTGTGAAGTTTTAAAAGCAAGTTAGATCCCTTTCAATCTAACGGTGGGTGTGATCCCATGATCAAAAGATGTGCAAAGTTTACCCTTCAAGGCATCGCACCTGAGTGACACATAGTTGATGGTGGGACCTGGCTAGGACTAGAGGAAAAGGAAGGTATTGAATAGATTAAGTTTAATCAAATGGAGGACGTGATACTGCTAACCAAAGTTTCATATAGTTTAACCTTCGCGGGATTACGCCTAAATGACAAGTGCCCGCCCTGGGAACGTGGCATCGGTATGAAAGGTGATAAAGTATAGTTAGATCAATTTTGATTGGACGGTAGGCGTAATCCTGCGATGAAAACTTGCAATAAGGATACTGATCAAGGGATCACGCCTAAATGATGCGTGTCCAATTTGATAAAGTAAAAAGAGGTGGGGCCTAAGTGTCATGTGGATTTGAGATGTTGCTTTATGATTGGTCGATTTCGCAGCCATGAGGATTGATGTGGAGGTTGTCGATCTTTTGTGTTCTTTTTGTGAACCGCACGATGTGATGAGATGGTTTTGATCAATGACTCTATTTTGAAATTCATTTTATGGTGTGAAATATTCTATTTTTACACATTGAAGTTATAGTTTTGAAATATGATGATGTAATTTTAGTTTTCCTTGGCCGTCAAATGAGGAGGTGGCAAAGAAAGATACTAGTCTAAAGAAAAAGAATAGAAATCTAGTTATTGTCGACCCACCATCAGAGATAGAAGAGTGAGGGATACATGGCACTGATCATTGAGCACAAGGAGGCAAATTATCTAAAAAGAGGATGAGACTGTCCAGTATTATCACTGAATCTATTTTGAATATTCCCAGACAACGATGTCATGATGCTGACATACGAGGTTACTACAAGCTTGTTAAGACGTAGTTGTGTTGGCATGCCTTTTTGTGAAAGTGATGTTTCATCCTAGCAATTTGTATCTTGTTGCATCCTGATTCATAATAGGATTACAAGATTATTAGTGATATATATTACAAGTTGTAACTTGTTGAGAGATATAGAGAAAAAGGGTGACTCGGGTTTGAGACCTTTTGTTATTTTTTGAGTGTACTTAGTTCTTCTTGAATGTACTAAAGCTGTATGTATTAATGAAAATGCAGTTTAAGCCTCTTTTCAATACTTGATTATCTTTGTATGTTTCCTTTGATTTCTTATGGATTAGGATTGTAAGGCATTTTTAGTTCATAAATCTATAAGGTAGATTGTGAAATAGTTGCAAGCTTCTTTCAAGGAAAGTATAAGTCCTAGATATTATTTCAGAGGGTTTTAGTGAGGATTTATAAATATGATGATCTTGTAATGAACTAATGAAAGTTCTGTGTAAGGCACAAATAGCTTTCATGGGTTTGAAATGTTTTCATTGATATATTTTAATGGATGTATATTCATTTAGACTTTGTGCCATAGGATTTTAGCACTGGTCATGTTCCAATGTTGCAGGAAAATCCTTAAAATTAACTCAAATATTTTGTTTACAAATTTTATATGATGAGTATTTAAAATATATGTTAAGAAGACACATATCCACTGTATGATTTATTGAGAAATGGTAAATCAAGAAGCTACACTTGCCTGAGTCTGTGGAGCTCAAAGTAAAGGAGGATCTTTATCCTCAATAAGTTAGATATTTTCTTGACAAATTAGGAGTTGGGCCATAGAGAATCATAGGCATTACTTTCCATACAGTGATCTACAAGAAAAAGTTCCAACATGACACACATACATAATAACAATAACTGATTATTTTACAAAGTGGGTTGAAGCAATCCCCACGAAGAAGAGAAATTCACAGGTGGTATGTGATTTTCTTAAGGAGTACATTCTAGTTTTCTTTGGGGTACCCCAGAAAATAGTTACTAACTTGATGCAACTTATTTTTCATCTTAATAATTGACTATGTTTTTCTATGATCATAATATTTCTTTAGTCCACTCTTTTGATTATTTTCCTCAGGGGAATGGTTAGGTGGAATCTAGCAAAAAAAACCCGGTGGCTATTATGAAGAAGTTGGTGAATGAGAGCACTCAGGATTGACATGGAAATTATATGAGGCATTGTGGGCTGATCGCACTGCTCCTAAAAGGGCAATAGACATGGTGCCATTTGAACTAGTATTTGGCATTGGAGCACAGGTTTCACTACCTCTTGAATTATCAGCAACCAAGTTGTAGTCAGTGATTGAGGATGAGCATTTTCAAAATGCATTAGAAAAGAGAGTGTTGTATTTAAACAAGGTAGGAGAAGAGAGATAAATGTTGGTTGATCATATTACTGGACATCAAATGAAGGTAAAAAAAATCTTTGACATGAAGACAAGACCCAGAAAGTTCATGAGCGGAGATGAAGTCTTACTATGGGAAAAATGTAGAGAGCAAAAAGGGGCTCATGGAAAATTTGAGACACTTTGGAAAGGTCATTTTAGAATTCAGGAAGAAATGGGTGCAAATTCTTTCAAGTTAGCTTATCTAGATGGCACATCCTTTCCTTTTACTTACAATGGGCAAGACCTCAAGTTATACAAGCTCCGATATGCTCAATTTTTAGTTTGTACATAGTTGTGTTCTTGCTTTTTGTTTTGTTTGTTTGTTTCTTCATTTTCTTTTCCCTTTCTCTCATTCTGCTTTTTCTTTCTTTGTGGTTTTCTTTCCTACTTTCCCTAGTCCCAGGTGTTGCGAAACCAAAAATTTGAGGTTGTGTATGTTTCCAAGAAACTCAGTCCCTAGACAAAGCCAATGTTAGTACTAGAATTATTCAGAGTTACCTAGTGTTTGTGTCTCAATTTCACTTTTGAATTATCAACCTTGAACTTTGTTCAATATTCAATTTCTTAAGTTTTGAGACTTTGGTCGATTATCTATCTCCTTAAAGGTCATAATGGTCAAGTTCATTTGTGTTGTTAAATTTTCTAGTCTTAAGTCGGGTTCAAGTTAGTCAAAGTATTTTATGTAATGAACCTGTTTGAACTTCTAAACCACTTTGAACCTTGGTTCAAAATGGTTCAAATAGTTCAACAATTCATGTAATCCATAGCAAGAAGGTGGCAGGTCCCAGCATTTGACACATGGCAGTGTATTTCATCATCAGCCAAGTAAGGATCATAATGACTCTAAAAAAGTGAGGTCTTCAATGTGGGGTATGGTATGGCTGAGGTGGCACCGAATTAAAAGGCAATTTTCCTAGGTACGTCATGAGCAATAATCATTAAATGTTGAGGTTAAACAAGAAAGTACATGACGTACAAAATAAGGTATTAAAGAGGGGTTGTAATGTGCAGAAGTTATTATGATGTAAAAAGGTTTGTGAAATTTGAAAAGACCAACATTAATTAAACTTACCATGGGCTATCAAATCAAGTTGTATCCATCACATGCGAATCTTTCTAAATTAATGCCACGAGATTTTTCTTGATCGCCTTCATTTCTTAAGGGTCTTTTTCTAGAAAAGGGTAAGTTTTAAAAAAATTGAGTGCTTGCAAAAGAGGTGAAGTATAGGAGGTTCAAGGAGTTTGTTGGTGTTTTACTATCAATTCAAGGTAAACTTTGACATTTCACCCAGTTTCTTTTTCTTTGTAAACTTTCCATTGTATAGCATCTGGGTGTTTACGATCACATTGGTGCCAGAGAAGTATGAAATCATTTGTTCATTTCTTCAATAATATTACCATTATGAATTACAAGGGACCTATATTTACAGATACAAATTTAAGGGGGCTAGATGTTGAGTCCATTCCTAATAGATTTTTGATTGAATTAGATGAACATAGTGTGACTAAAATCCTTGATAGTGGTTTGTTAATTGCCACTGCATGTCCTCATGTCGCCATAAGTCCTAAACTGATACATGAATGTGTTAATCATTATGATACCAAGACTAAATGTTTTTTGAAAAATGATGGGAAGGTTTTGTTTGCAGTCACCGAGGAGAATATGATGTTTATTTTTAAAATACCTGATAAACCCTTCTCTAGTTTTTCCCCAACTCAATCTCTTGCTAAATTCAGGGAAGATCCTGATAAACGCCGCAACGTAATTGCTAGGCATTGGGCTGAAAAGAATTATAAAGGTGGTTCTTGTTTTCATTTGAGTCTAAACAAATACCATATGAAACCTTTCATACATGACCTAATAGGTCTATTACACAGGGTTAGAGGTTCACCAAATGCTTACCTTTGGGAAGATTGGATGTTTTATTATATAAAGATCATACTTGAAGGCAAGCAACATCTAGACTGGGTTGAGATGATTTTTAGTTCAATGAGATTATAGCTAAAATGGACTCAATCCATTAAAAAGGGTTTCTTCATGTTTTTGTATCTCATGTATTTTCTAGCCTGTACTCAAGACCTCTCGCCCCTACCTCATGAACCTTTCGACAGTCATACCACCATCTATAATTATTGTCCCTTGTTACAAAGGAAACATTCTTTAGTAGACTATAGAAAGGTTCATGATGTTTTCATGGGCAAGTTATGTTTTGAACTGGCAGGGATGTCTAAATAAAGAATGTTTATTGAAGCTCAACACTTAGTACAAACTTATGGTAGTGTATTTATCCAATTTCCTAATTTCACTTATATCAGGATATGAGGTTTTGATGATGATACCATGAAGCTACCTAGGTCCACCCAAGTTTTTTTTGTAATGGCTGAAGTCTATAAACAGTTGGCAATTGTGATTAAGAAATTCCTTCCCGAGGATAAGTGGGACAATTTTTTTCCTATTAAGCTTGGAAAAATCTCTTGTGAAACCATTGAAAATGAAGTTTATATTAGTTGTGATCTTTAAAATTTTGACCTTAAATTCTATAAGGAGAGAAAAGGTTTTGATAGCAAAGGATTTGTGAGAACAATATTCGAGGTGAAAGATCAGATTGTGTCGTTACCCCATATTGAAGATTACTAGGAAGATTGTACAATTAAAAGAGAAGTTCTTAACAGAGATCATTCTAGACATTTGATATCAAAAATCATCAGTTTTTAGCTAAAGTTAATATATAAGGAGTTCAAGAGGATGGATATGAAGTGATTGATCCTAAGTTCTTGTCCCAGACATAAGTTTACCTACCTACCCTTGATGGTATCAAGTCGAGGAAGATGATATAATTCAAAGAAATAATGCAATTATTGAACACACAAAAGCATGGTTGAAACAAAAGAGAACACAAGGAGTGGTCCAAGTTGAATTAGAAGAGAAGAACGAAGGTGTTTAAGCTCCCCCAATTGCTAATATTTTTGTTTTAACTTTTCATTGATTAGGCAAGTGATAAAAGGGGATTGAACCAATTGATCCATGAACTAGTGGAAAACCAACCCATCATGCAAAGAACTAGGTCGAAGACCAAATCCAAGAAACATGGCAGGATGGCTACTCGAGAGGTTGTCATTATGAACTTGGACAAAGAAAAGAGCACACAGTCTATGGATAGTGATCAACAAGCTCAAGTGGCTATGGATAATGCTACACATGTGTTGGGTTAATTAACACCCCCAACAAAGGATTCAGGTAAAGACAAGTCATCATCAGTTCCTAATTGGCTTACTAGTTCAGTCAACAAGAAGTGAAGCTTGGTCCCTGTAGTGGTACCCATTCATGATATGGTTAGTAAATATAGTTCTAAGACTCCCAAACCAAAGAAAATGAAGAATGAGACACATATGGTCACAATTCTAAGACAGGAGGAGTCATTGTAGAAGATGTTGTTTACAAGCCAAAGGAAGGATCCACCAATCTAAATGTTGGTGACTTTAAAGTTACCAAAGTTGATCTTGGGGTATTGAATAGTGGAACTAAAGAACATATGCTATAATACTCAACTCAGGAAATATTGATTTAGTCACAAAAAGATGGCAAAGAGAAAAGGGAACTGAAATAGATAATTAGTGCAATGGCGAGATACATTAATTCTCTCAATGAGCTTAGAGCACTTCCACTGGTTCAAGAACCACAAAACTTTGATCCAAAATCTCTTGAAAGTAGAAATTGTTGAATCAATTATAGATAAGTAAATCAACAACCTTAGTAGTGGATAGTTGGATCAACAGTGTAATTAAAAGAGGGAAAAGGTTCATTCAAGAATCTAGTGTAGTCTTCAATGATGTTGAAATCCTACTTAGAGAGGTGGAAATTCAATTGTCGGCTTGGGAGGCTGAAGAATTCAAGTGGTTCATTGTGGTGACCCAAATCAACGAAGTGGAACAGTATGGTTTTAATAAGTTTTTGGTTGAATAATCCCTAAAAACTATAAATCCTAGCATGTTATATGTCCTAAAGAAGATTTCAACCTAGAGTTGTTCTGTAATTAAATTTGTTGTTGTTAGAATTAACAAGGTAGAAATAACAACTACATGCAAAAATAACCAATATCAGAAAAACATAAACCACACAGAAGAGAACATAAGACACAAAGATTTAATGTGGTTCACCCAATCCCTGGGCTACATCCACCAACAATGAGTCCAATATTATTATTATCCAGTGATTACAACTTGATTACAATCTGTAATCCCTTACAACTCAATTTTGCCACAAGTACTAAAACCATACATTATGAAAAGTGTACAGTACTTTCCTGATCAGATACCACAAGCTAACAATTGTCATGAAATCATGAGAAAGAAATTAAGAATATGTATAGTAGCCTCGCTAAGGATATGAAAATCATAAATCTTGCTAGTGCTTTACAGTATGAAGAAGGGAGTTTGGATTTGGACACTCTGATCAATACATTCAAGGAAGATATGAAAGTGACGAAAGAAGGAATCAAACCCATGAAAATAGATTTCACCAAAGTCACCAAGATAGAAGCTATGTTTACTTAGTGCATATATCACCTCCCAAGTTATGTTGAATAGGTCGCAAAGATGAAATATGATAAAAACGTATGGAGAAATCAACTCATGAGCTTCAATAATCCTAATTCTAATGCTTTGCAAGAATTCATGGGCGCCTTTCACAACTGGAAGTTGGCACGTGGTACCACTATTGAATTTCCCATGTTTTAAGCATATGAGACACGTGTCTCCTTTTAAATTACTTGGTTATAATAACTGTTATCCTAAACTATCGAAGGGTTGAGTTTTTAGGGAGACCCTCCGACAATCTAAAAATATAAGTATGGAACTTTTAGATGGAATAGAGGTTAGAAAATAAAGACTAAGGAAGTAGTTTTGAGAAATCTTTTGATAGCATCTGAACATATTAATTTTTTGGAATGTGATTAAGATAGTTTTTCTCTTGAACTTTGAATCAAGATAATAAAAGCTATTTTTTTGGGGGGAGTAATCTGAATATGTGTTATTTGGATTGTAGAAAGGATCATTTCTTTGTGAATGATCATTTTTATTCCCCGTTTCATCTTTCTATCTTGAATTAAATTGTTTTGATGAATTCATTTGCTACTACGTAAGTCTTTGTTAATCTTTATTCAAGAAAAAATGTGAGAAGCTTAGATCTTTTCTTGTTTTACTATTTTCTATTGGATTTAATTTATTTTAGCCCCTTATCTAGGAATAATTTGTGCAACCTTTATGCTTTCCGGTTAAAAGCAATTGCATGCATTAAGATTAGTTGATTCATTGAAGATCAAAAGAGGAAGTTGTACCTCATAAAATTCAAAGGGAGGTGAACTTTTGAACCTACCCAACTGTTGTGAATCTTTTCTATCTTCATGTTTGGGGTGATAGAGTTTTATTGATGAAATATTTTTTAGAAGACAAATCCATTTTCTAACAAGTAGGTTATATGAGTGTATAGATGGGGAATGGCTTGTAAAAGGTTCTAAGGCCTACAAGTGGCTGCCAGAATAACTTTTTGCAAGTAACTTAATAAAGTGATAACTAAATGACATTGAAAGTTTAAAATGAATTAATAAGATAATGTGTGTCTTGCCCATGCTTGAGTACTTGATTGAGGTCTTGACTAGGATGAGAGTGGAAATATTTTTGCTGCCTACATGGACTGGATATGGCATAGTTGGTACCTCATCTGCATGAGATGATTACTGATATCCAATAGTGTTACTAGGGCGTCGGGGTCTAGAGATACTACCAGGATAACCTTAGAGTTGGCTCATGTGATGACACTTCCCTTTCTACATCTTAGGTTTCTTACATGTGTTGGTTGCCTCTAGTTGAGTATGTTTTATCTTTGCAATTACTGTTTTACCTTCTTGAGATAGAGAGATTTCAGGATCCCTTTCCTAGGTGTTGTATTTAGTTGGATTTTGGTGCTTTTTTATCCGAGTGCGATGTGTTGTTATCTATGTAGCATGGTGGGAGTGGACCTTTGGTTCCACGTGGTTGGGTGGTAGTGATTCTTTTACCATTTGAGATTTTGACATTCCTGGACTGGTGTTGGGCAATCCTTTTGGTTGTTACTTTCTTTCTTGTTCATCATTTTTGGAGACTTGCTCTTATCTTTCAGGATATTGTACTTGTACCTTGTATATGATTTGTTATTACATACCCTGTGACATGTGCAATGGATCATGATTTGTTATGTATACCTTATGGTATCAGTTGTATTTATGTTTCATTTATATGATGGTATACTTATCTTTCATTTGTATATATGAGATTTGTAATTATATTTAATCTAAAGTAGTTAATTAATATTTATGTAATCTACATCAAGGAACCCTTGAGATTTGTAGTCTATGTGTTGAGTTATACTTGTATGTATGAGTTGTAATTATATTGTATTGCTTCCGCATTGTTAAACATTGTTGATATTGTTTGTAAACTCTTAAGAAAAAAAATAAAATTGTAAACTTAGAAGCATGTTTAGGTTAATATCTCCTAGGTTCCCTAGCAGGGCATTACATGTATCCTTATGGATCATAATTTTTCATGGAAAAAGTTCAAACAATTTGAATTCATCCATTAACTTTGTCTTAATTACCTCGTAAGACTTGCTTGAAACAATTGTGAAATCACCAAAACTGAGCATTCCTGGAAGAAAGGTTTGTTTTTTGCAAATTCCCAAAGTGTTGTGCATTTCAAACACTCAATTATCTTACAATTTCCAAATAAGCTATTCTATCTAGAATAATCTTTGGCAACATATATGGTATTTCATCAAACCCATAGATTCTAAAGCATTTAAAATTGGTAAAGACATGCCAATCTCCCCAATTATGATCAAAGATTTTTCATTGATCAAAATCTTTTGGTCTTGAGAATGCCCTCACTTCATTAGAAATAAACCTATTACAAGGGAAACCATACATATGATAGATAGGCTTCATGACTGACTCTTCAAGATTGATGTAGTGTGACCTCATGTATTTTAAATCCCATACAGATGTCCATAGTTGCATTGGTTGCTCTTCTCCCTCTCTATTTCTGAGGATCAATTTTAAATCTTTTGGTCACATGCCCCTTTTGTATCCATAAAACAACACCAAATGTAATAACAAATAATAATGTATTAATCTTAAGCATTCATGAGTTCTAAAATTCATAAAACCCTCATGTAATCTCTCCACCAAATATGATGCATAATCATAGGGCCTAGGTTCATACATTTGAATGTCTAAGGCTAACACCATTGGCCCAATAATCATGAGGTTAGGTACTTATAAACATCCTAATTATCCACAAGACATGTATCTATACTGAAAATATGGTCGAAACATATTCACATTAAAAGGTGGCCCATCTTGATGTGTGAGTTTCCCAGACTCCTTTTTGTGGACGGCTAGATTCCAACCAGTATATGTAGTGTACATTCTTTGGTACTCATCTTCTAATTCCACAAAAGACAAGGGAACGTTTCAACTAGGGTCTAAATAAACACCTCATTCAGAGTATTTATGGATAATCGAATGAAAATACCTCCATTTGGGTCTTTAATACATCTCTCTATTGGAACATAATTCCTCACCAAAAAATCTAGTACTTTCAAATTCACAAATACAATTGGGACAATTAACTTACCAAAATTGGTCATCCATGGATTGCATAGTGACATCTCCTTGTTTCTTCTTAGATAGTGAAAGAGAAGAATCTCATAACCTCTAACCCTAGTCCATACATCTCCAACATCTTTATACTTATCTTCTAGCTGATCTCTTTCTGGAAAATGTTGCTTCGATCTCCTCAGCTTTGGGCTAGGAGACTGCATTCAATCGATCATATCTTGGTTCAGTCTTCTAATAGGATTATTCTCTTCTATTTTAGTTTTCTTCACTTTGGATTCTATACTATTCATTGGTTTCCTTTTTTTTTAAGAACTGGATTCCTCCATTTTTGTGAGTGTAATCCCTACAAATTACCCTTTTGTTTTGCAAATTCAATTTGGCTTTGCAAAATTTTGTGTTGGATACCTTGAATTATATGTTGAGTGTACAAATTGGTCAACATGCAATGATCAATTCTTCATAAATCCACCTCATGTGAATTCGTAGATTTACCTGATGCAAGCATTTAATAAAATTCATTTGCTTCAATTTTTTTCTTTCAAACTAATATGACAACAACTCTTCATCAGCATAGGTTTCTCCATTACACATAGTCTTTGGCACCATTGGAATAACTATTTTCTTTGCTTCTCTTAAGTCCTTTGGTCACTTCCTAATTAGCATAGGTATTTCTGACAATTCTATCAGGTGTCGAGATAGCTCTTTTTGTGTTCTAGCGATGGACACTGATAGGCCCTTTGGTATAACTTTTCCCAATGCATACATTTTCTATTGGTCTTAGTCCCCTTGATAAATATGATCTCAATAGCCCCGATCACTTCTATCACCATATGTATCCTCAATGAGTTCATCAAGTGTCAGCAAAACTCAAAATTGCTCATTTTGATTTTATTGGCTATACTGATGACCACCATCGACACAACCTTTACCGATAAGCTACCCTTTTGTTTGTCTTTATCAAGGTAGGTCTTTCCGATAACCTCATCGACTATCAACAAGACAAGATTTATCCTTTGCCAGCAGTGTATATTTCATCGATGGGCCTTATTGGTATATGTTATACTGACCTATCACACTTCTTATACATTTTTTCTATGATCGGTTTAAATGTTTCCGATGTACATCCTCAATGCCTTCTCCATCGGTAGGCCCTTCGGTATAATATTTCTCGATGTTTACATTCTCTATCGACCTTAGTTTCCCCAATGAATATGCCACCATCAGCCTCGATTACTTCTATCACCATATGTGTCCCCAATGAGTTTGTTGGGTGTTGGAAATACTCAAAATAGCTCATTTCGATTTGCTTAGCTATACACTAAAAGTCAACACTATTTTAGGCGCTAATTGCCAGTTTTTTGTAGTGATTCTTAGAGAGAGTCTTGAGGTAGATCTTTCACTTCAGTTCATGTAGTTATGGAGAATGCTAATGGACCAAGCAAAGATGTGATAGTGTCGATTATTAAACATCATTATTGCATTAGAGTTTGTGTTAAAATTTGAAAGGAAAGCAATACAACTTCTAGGGCTCATCAAATTTTGATTTGAAGGAACATATTTTATTCATTGATAGTAAAGGTCAATAGAACCTCATTAAGGGTAGAAGTCTCTGAGATTTTTATGGTTAGAAGAAGAAGTGGGAAAATAAATAGGAGACAATAGTAAATTTTTTTCCCCTCACCATTGTAGTTTTTCATGATGAAAGTACAAGAGAAATACAATCTTATTTAGAGGAAAAGATAAGAATTGACATATCTAAAATAAGGGGACATTCAATTATCTCTTCCAATTCAACAAAGTTTTATAGAGTTTGTAAATTCATAATAATGTCAAATTTGATAGAACGAGGAAAATATGCGGAGCAATAATAGTCACATAATAGAGTTCCAATGGCTGTAGGAACAACCACAGAACAAAGTTTCAATGGTTGCAGGAATAGTCAAAGAATATAGTTTTGGACAGTCTATGAGGGGGGTTCTTTTTTGCATGATTTATGGACAGTTTTGGAGTAGTTTCAAGAGAAATTCTATGTAATTTTTGGAGCCCATGTGATGCATGCATGGAGAAGGGTGGTTGTAGGGCTTTTATAATGCATAATGCTAATTTAAGCAATAACTTAGGTGCTAAATTAGGCACTAAGGCACTACTAATTTAGGCACTAACTTAGGTTTTAAATTAGGCACTAATTTAGGTGCTAAACTAGGCACTAATTTAGGTGCTAAAATAGGCACGAGTTAGGTGCTACAAAAATAGGCACTACTAATTATGGGGCTAATTTAGGAGCTAATCTAGGCACTAAATTAGGTGCACAATAGTGCCTAATTTAGTGCCTACTTTTTTTATCTGATGCAAAAAATGTAGGAATAGCGTCGTCCCAAAAAATAGCGCCAACTTTTCAGAAAATTAGAAAAAATACATTGAAACAGTGGGTGGAAGAAAAAGATGGAGCAAAAAAGGAAGCTAATTGCATGTTTTGTTGTAGTGGAGATTCAAATTTAAATATGCATCTACTTACAAGGATCCAGTCATAACTACAAAAAATAGTTAAATCAAGAACATAATCAAATTATATTATTAATAGGCTCATGTTGTGTTTGTTATAGGGGGTAGATGAGCGATAGAGCAAAAGAAGAGTAGAGAGAGGAGAAGATGGGGAGATTATATATATATATATATATATATATATATATATATATATATATATATATATATATATATATATATATATATATATATATATATATATATATATATATATATATATATATATATATATATATATATATATATATATATATATATATATATATATATAGAGAGAGAGAGAGAGAGAGAGAGAGAGAGAGAGAGAGAGAGAGAGAGAGAGAGAGAGATATAATTGTAGATAGAGAAAGATAGATAACAATGTAGAGATAGAGGGATAGATGAAATAACAAATATGGAAAGATATACTATAGAGAGGGAAATAGATATAGATATAGAGATCTAAGAAGAGGAAGAGGGAGAGGAAGGGGGAGAGATGGATGGATAGATAGAGGCATGTTTATCTTACTACTCTCTCTCTCTCTCTCTCTCTCTCTCTCTCTCTCTCTCCTACCTCTACATATTTTTATGCATATATTTCTATACCTTTATCTCGTTATCTCTCTCTACCTATCTCTCTCCCTTTTCCCCCTTCCCTCTCTCTACCCCCCTCTCTACTTCTCCCCATCTCTCCATTCCTCGATCCCTCCCTATCACTATCTCTATCTCTTTATCTCTACGCATCTCCCTTTATCTTCCTACACACACACAAAGAGAGAGAGAGAGAGAGGAGTGTATGAGGGACAAAGATATATATATATATATATATATATATATATATATATATATATATATATATGTATATATATATATATGTATATATATATATATGTATATATATATATATGTATATATATATATATGTATATATATATATATGTATATATATATATGTATATATATATATATGTATATATATATATATGTATATATATATATATATATATATATATATATATATATATATATATATATGTATATATATATATATGTATATACATATATATGTCTATATATATATATATGTATATACATATATGTATATACATATATGTATATATATATATGTATATATGTATATGTATATATGTATATATGTATATGTATATATG